>JAOUQV010000034.1:18379280-18390817 GCA_028565295.1 Aspidoras spilotus
CCCCAGCTACACACACACACACACACACACACACACACACACACACACACAGTTATTTTATTTATATTTAAAGAGTAAGGAGAAACAAGTAGAAGGAAGTGAGGTGTAAAGTGTGAGGAATAGAGATTGGGATGTTATGGACCTGCTTGATCTGGATTTCCTGGTCTTCAGTGATGACTCCCATCTCCTTCAAACTGCTGAGAGTTTCTTCTGTTTCTAATTTAACTCTCACCTGAAAACACACACACACACACACACACACACACACACACACACTACACTCAAACTTCACTGCATAAGGAACACCTCTATACCAGGGTCTGTTTGCCTTTTTTACCGGGGGGCCGCTGGGTGTGTGTGTTATGTGCAGGTGTGTGTTAGTGTGTGTAGATGAGTGTGTGTGTGTTAGTTACCATCGTGTTGTTCATGATCTGTATGGATCGGTGTAAGCTGTGAAAAGTTTCTTGATCAAACTCCAGGCTGTGAATTTTTTCTAGTGCGTTCTGGTACAGCTCTCTGTACGGTCCGGTCTGAACACACACACACACGCAATCAAAACAATAATGTATTAATGTTGTGTGTATGTGTGTGTGTATTCATCAAATCTAACCTGGCTGAGCTCGGTGCACTCCGTTTGGACCAGGCGGTTCCTCAGACTGGACGGACTTGCCTCGGTTCTACCTCCTCGGTTCTGGGCTGATGTGAGCTGCTGAGACAGAACCTCCACCATGATGAGTGTAGAAATGATCTTCTGTTCCAACTCAGAGCGGGACAGAGACTCCAGATTACTGCGAGACACACTGAATACACACACACACACACACACACACACACAGATTGTGTGTGTGAAGTGTGGAACCGTTTGTTAATTGATTTGTTCATTAAGGTACTTTAGTCAGGTGTGTGTGCGTGTGTGAAAGAGAGATTCCCTCAGGTGTGTGTGTGAGTGTGTGTGTGAGATTCCGTCAGGTGTGTGTGTGAGAGATTCAGTGAGGTGTGTGTGCGAGAGATTCAGTGAGGTGTGTGTGCGAGAGATTCAGTGAGGTGTGTGTGAGATAGTCAGTCAGGTGTGTGTGTGTGAGATTCATTGAGGTGTGTGTGTCTTGTTCATTCCATTACCTCCAGAGAAGAGAGTCTGTTGAAGTGCAGGCGTCTGAGACCTCAGTCTCCTTCCTCTGCTCCATGACGGTGGACGTGTTGGTGCTGTGATCCCGCTGCGTCCTGGGCGAGGTCCACACACAGGCGTTCTGTTTCTGCACCGCTGTCACCGCTGCAGGGGCGGAGACCTTCCCGGACGCTGCAATCAACAGTTCCCCCATCTTCCTGAGCTGCTCGTGAAGAGGTCCTTTTCCCACAGTGGAGAAATCCTTTATGACCTCCTCTTTCTGCAGCGGTTCAGGGGTTAGCGGCGCGGTCAGTATGGTGGAGTGAAGCTGCGGAGGAGGAATTGGACTTTCTGGAAGCCAGAGGTGACCAAGTGTCGAATGTTTTGGAGTAGGAGGTTCGGAGAGGATGATGTGGCTCCACATTTTCATCTGAGCTTCAACGTCAAAGCTTTCAGAACGCAGGACTTCGGGTTGGGCGAGAGTCGAGGTGCTAGCGTGGTTCTGGACGGTGTGTTTATGAACATTCGGGGTCGCTGTAGAACCAAAGTTGTCAGATGTTTCGTTATCACCATTTTTATCCAGATATGCTTCAACACCATCAAGTCTCGACTTTTCATCTTTCACAACGTTTTCTTTAGGATTAGCATCGATCGTTTCCATCCGGACAGATTCCGCTACATCTTCTACCTCAGTGGTTTTAGTGGAACCTTCAGGAACCATCACTTCAGACTTCACATTGACTGATCCCACACTCCCTTCTGCACTCACATTTATCACATGACAATAAAAATGGCCGTCTTCATCGCCAACAATAACACGTTCTCCACCAAGTACCTCGTCACGTGAGACGTGAATCATGATATCATCATGTCTCTTTGCTACAGAGGAATGGTTTCCAGCAGTAGACGAGTCTCTTACAGAAACGACTCCTTCTGTATTCTTGGAGTCCATCATGGCAGAGCGTGTGACACAACGGTTTGCTCGCTCTGGAGAAGATTCTGTTTCATCATGACTGTACGGATGATCAAAATGGCGGCTTGGAAGTTCAGTGTGCTCCTGCGATGCCTCCGGGTTGAGAGTCTGCACTACTGAATCGTTGGTGGTGAAAGATTCATCCTGCGCCATCGATTCAACTTTCACAAGTGAGTTGGTTTCCACAAATGATTCTTCTGTGATTTCAACTTCTCCTCCTGGACATGTGAAGGATTTAAGAGTAACATCTGGAACATTTTTGAAGATGGAGATAGACGGATGAATTGCAGATTCACCACCAACTCCATCATCTTCCTTCTTCACATCCTCAACTTTCCCAGAACACACGTCAGATGATTTTCCATGATAGCACAGATGATCGAAATGCCGGCTAGGAAGCTCGGGGTGCTGATCAGACATCTCATTAGTGATAACAGATTCATTTGACCTGAGTGATTCATTTGAATTCCTTTTCACGAGTGATTCTTCTGCGATTTCAACCTCTCCTCCAGGACAGGCAAAGGATCTAAAGGTGACATCTGGAGCATGGCCATGGACGCAAATGGATGGATGAATTACAGATTCACCACCATCACCTTCCTTCTCTACCTCCACCACCACCTCCTCAGCTCTTAGATTAGACGTGTCCTCAGTACAGTAGGGATGATCAAAATGGCAGCTGGGATTCTCAGTCTGCTCGTCACAGGAGTCACATTCAAGACTCCGGGTTTCTGAATCATTTGCCATAAGTGATTCAACCTGTACAAGTGATTCATCTGGTACGAGTGATTCATCTGTGATTTCTACTTCTCCTCCAGGACAGCTGAAGGATTTAAAGGTGACATCTGGAGCATTTCTGAAGATGTTGACGGATGGACGACTTAAAGCTCCACCATTATCATCCTCCTCCTCCTCTGTCCCAGATCTTACACCAGATGTTTGAGTATTACAGTACGGATGATCAAAATGGCAGCCGGGAATCTCTGTGTGCTCATCAGACGAGTCATATTCAAGACTGTGCACTTCTGAATCATATGCGATTAGTGATTCATTCTGAACAAATGATTCGCCTGTGATTTCCACTTCTCCTCCAGGACAGGTGAAGGACCTAAAGGTGACATCTGGAGCATTTTTGAGGATGTTGACGGATGGACGACTTAAAGCTCCACCATCATCCTCCTCCGTCCCAGATCTTACACCAGATGTTTGATGATCAAAATGGCAGCCGGGAATCTCTGTGTGCTCATCAGAGACCTCACCCTGGAAACTCTCACCGTCTGGATATTCATCACCTGTGATCTCCACTTCTCCTCCAGGACAGGTGAAGGATTTAAAGGTGATGCTCCTTTTTGATGCATTTGGATCAGAATCGGTGACGAAGGACGACTGGGAGAGATTTTCCTTCTGTTTAGAATACAAATGTAATCAGAGAAGATCATTAAGTCAAAGCCACTGTCACAACACGCACTCACTCATTCTCCAGGTGTCTTTCAGTCCACACGTCTCTAACCCCGCCCACAGATTCCCTTTCACAACACCTCTACATAAATGAGATAGTAGTTACCTGCGGAGAGTGCACCTCACACGCTTTAAGAGTAGGCGGAGTCTGCTGCAGTGCTGATCTTTCATTCTGTACATCACGGAGAGGAGCTCGCTCACACCTCACTATGTGCTGAATCACACACACACACACACACACACACACACACACACCAGTGTGTGATAATTAAAGGGGTGTTTTAATGTCAGTGTGTGAGTTTATAATAATGATGATGATGATGTACTTACAGGAGCGCCGAGACTCGCCATCACAACTTCTACAACGGGGGTGGGAAGAGGGGGAAAAAGAGGGAGTTAGCAACAACCCATCAACACCCTAGCAGGCAACTGGTTTTACATAGCAACCACCTAGATTACCTTAGTAACCACCCAGCAACACCCTAGCAGCCAAATGGATTTACATAGCAAGTGAAAGTGATTTATTTGCCACTATGCTAGCACACAGTGGACTTGGCCCTCCGTGTTGGACTGATTGGTGCAGTGAGACACACACATACTCATATGTGAAGTGAGAACACATGTCCAGAGCGTTGAGCTTCTGAATTGTTAACCTCAAGTCTACGACTGAAATGAAAGAGGAATGTGTAGAAGGTAAACTGACACAGTTAGTTTACAATTTCACATCCAGTTCTAGTAATTTAATTTTTTTTTAATAAGCCAAACCGTCTTGTTTTTAATTAGTTTAGAAAATAATGTCTTCATTTAAATTCATTTAAATTCATTTGGTAAGAAAATAGAATCGTGACTTGGGTATCGCGAATAGAATCGTGAGCAGAGTGTATCGTTACAGCCCTAGATGGTTAGTACTAACTGTGGACAGTCGTGTCTCACTCAGGTGTTTACCCTCATCACATTAAACACACAATGGAGAAACGTCCTGCAGCAGAACATCAGAGGTTAAATAAAGAAAACACTATATAAATATATTAATAAATAAAAGACTCACATCAGAGTCGAACACCATCATGGAGATGTGCTCTGTGGGATAGGTATAAACTGACCGCTTCCCAATCTCATGTTAGATATAACAGTTATCTTACTAAACGTCTATGTTGTAGGAAACTGAAATACCCAGAGGAAACCCACACGGATACGAGGAGAACATAAAAACTCCACACAGAGAAAAGACCTAGGAACACGCCCCAGCGTACCACCAAAGGAAATGTATACTTACAACTTCATTGTAAAGGGTTTAAAATCAGTACAGCGCAGTGGGTAGTCCACTCACCTCACAGCAAAAGGGTCCCGGGTTTAATCCCCGGGTGGGACAACTCAGAATATTTCTACGTGGAGTTTGCATGTTCTCCCCGCATTCGTGTGGGTTTCCTCTGCTAGGTGAATTAGAGACACTAAGCCCGAAAGGATGTAAAACAGGCGCCAGGTCGGCAATACGAGTGACTCGCTGTATCGACCCCGGGTGGCAAGGAGAAACTGAAAGACTTTTATAAATATAATAAAATATAAGTATGTGTAATGAATAAAAAGTTAAGTGTAAATGTGAATATTTAACAGTATTATATTTATTACCAAGGCGCTAGAGTTATAATATAACTACCGGTTTAAATCACAAATCTCCTGATAACCGAAACAAAGCGCACTAATCAGAGCACTGTTTCAAACCCCGTGTAGTGCACAGAAGAAGGGAGTGAACACTCGTTCAGGATTACACCGCATCCGCAAGCGCTTACTAGTTAGAATTAGCGTCTCAGAAAGACAAATTAATTACAAATATCACACAAACACTTCAATTTTAAACACTTGCGCCATGTTAATAAACACTGCGTATAACTTTCAACAACATAAAAGTATAATAATATCTCATTCTTACCTTATTTTAATCTTAAAATAAAACAACACCTAGTGCCTAAAGATCAGTTTTAACCGCCTATCGGTTCAAATATTTTGACGGTCGGTGACGTCATTGACTGGCGACAACTTTGTCTAACGTCGCAAAAATGCGACAAAAAAGTGGACCAGGTGTTAACGAGTTTTAATAAAATCTAGAATTAGTCTATAAAATATGATTTCTTTTAATTTAATTCGTTATTATTATTTATTTATATTGAATTGATAAAAATAATGATTTTTTGTTTGTTATTTAAATATTAAAATACATTTTTTATTATTATTTATTTATAATTAATCATTAAAAGACATTATTATTATTATTGTTTATATTTCATTATTAAAATTCATTAATAACATTTATATATTTAATAAATAAACATATTAATTATATATAAATATTAATTACCATTATTATTTATTAATTAAATACATTTTTATTATTTATTTATATTTAATAGTTAAAAGAAACTATTATTTCTGTTTAAATATTTAAAGTTATGATTATTTTAAATTAATAAAAAATCATTATGAATATTTATTTAAAAGACATTATTTATTAATAAATAAATATTAAAAATCATTATTATTGTAGTTTAATTATTGAGATATTATTATTTACTTATCTTTATTACACTTATATTATATAGGGCTTACTGTATTTAATTTTATAGTTTTTGTCTTTCAACTCTTCTCTGCCACTAGGGGTCGCCACAGCGAGTCTCTCACAATGTCGATCTGGCTCATGTTTTACATCAGTTGCCCAGAGTACCCGGAGAAAACCCGCACAAACTCCTCACAGTGAAATTTCCCAGGTCACCACACCTGGTCCTGAGGTGACAGCAGATTTTTGAATATTATCAATGATACTAACTTTTAATTACAATATATAATTTATAAATAAATACAGTTCCTTTATAACATCCGGCAAGACGCGATACCAAATATCGTTCTAACCCCCAGTTGCTCCCCAGGCGCTGTGAAGGTATCTCACCTCTCCGGGTACATGTGATCACTTCACTAGTGTGTGTGTGTGTGTGTGTGTGTGTGCATATAATGTATACGTGTGTGTTTCACTGCGGGAGAAGTTCAGATGTGAGCAAGAATAGTGTTGAATAGATCACTTTCACAAACAAATAAAAATAGAAACCAATACCATTAATAGCCCATTAAAGGTATTTATTTATTTATTTATTTATTCATTCATTCATTTATTTATCTAGACAGGGCGCAACTCCATTGTAGGGCCCACATACACACGCATTCCATTAAAGAAAATATAATAACTATACAAACATGCATCAGGGACAAAGAAGCTTGGTATTTAATCAGGTGACCAGAGGTTCGATCGGACCGTGTGGATCTCCGTCCATCCGAACCTGCAGCACTTCGGCAAATCCGTCCCCGAACCAGCAGGTGACGTGAGCTGTATCCAGAGTGAAGAAGAAGAGGCGATCGCTGCAGCGGGTCCTGCGGTACACCGATCTCGGGTCGGCTGATAAAACTCCCCGGATGGCAGCGGATGCTTCGTCTGGTCCCTTTAAAAAACGAAACTTTGGTCTTCCTGTCTCTGATTAAAGACAAGAACAGAGGAGTGGGATCAGGACAATTCTCTTTCACTACACACAAACTTCAAACATGACCACTATAGAGTGTACAACACTGGGACATGTGACTAACGGGTGTGTCCCGGTGTGTCCTGTTTATACATAACAGCTGTGAATATCGACCGCATGAGAGACGTCTATGAGAGAAATAAAAGCAAACTGCTATTTTGTACAAGATCATGCTATTCATCTTCTGCAGGTACAAGGGCAGGAACAACCCTACACAGGGCACCACTCCATCATAGGGATCACAAACATTTACACACTAAGGGTTACGTGTTATTATTAATATTATTACTAGCATGTTTATGATTGTTCTAATGTGATGATGATGATTACAGGTAAATACAGTACTTAGAGTGTGTGTGTGTGTGTGTGTGTGTGAGACCTGAGCTGTCAGGAGACAGGAAGTCAGCGAGTTGTCTCTCTGCTGTAGGGGTGAATCTCACACTCAGTGTGTGTACTGGAGGTTTTCTGATCCAGGACGCAACGCTGCTCCTCAACTCACACACTTCCTCTTCCTCACCTGCAGGAGTCAGTGTGTCAGGGCGCGTGTCCTCATCACTGCTCTGCCTCTTCAGCACAAACTCCCGCACCTCCTCCACAACTCTCTGAGCATCTTGTAGAGCTGAGAACTTCTCTTCATCCTCCAGGGGTGACTCAGAGACACACGCATTCTTCAAACCCTCCGGTTCTGCAGGCTCCACGTCGTCCAGGGCATCAGGTGTGTCAGAGTGCACTTCCTGTCTGTACTGTGTTTCAGCGGTCAGTGCAGTGTGTGTGAGGGGCGAGTCGTAGTCTGGAATATAGGGTTTAATATCGAGTACAGGGGTTCCGGAGATCAGATCCACACCGGAGAGGTGAAGAACATCACCTGCAGTACAGACACGAGACAGCAGCATTATAACAACTACTCAATAATAACTGACCAATCAAAATCAAACGAGGTACAGACGTTTAAAAGTGAACAACCAACCAGTGTGTCCCACCCCAAACCTCTATACCCAAGTGTCCTGACCTTCTGTTCCACCTTTACTGATCCTCTGTACCCATGTGCCCTGACCTTCTGTTCCACCTTTCCTGACCCTCTGTACCCGTGTGTCCTGACCCTCTGTACCTGTGTGTCCTGACCCTCTGTACCTGTGTGTCCTGACGCTCTGTACCTGTGTGTCCTGACCTTCTATTCCATGTCCCATGATCCTCTGTACCTGTGTGTCCTGATCCTCTGTACCTGTGTGTCCTGATCCTCTGTACCCGTGTCCCCTGACCCTCTGTACCCGTGTGTCCTGACGCTCTGTACCTGTGTGTCCTGAACCTCCATACCCGAGTGTCCTGATCCTCCGTACCTGTGATGTTGTCCAGTTTGGCGAGTGTGAGTCCGATGGCGTTAGGGCGGTGAGGGCTGCGTGTGGAATAAACTCCCACTTTTACCCCATTTAGCCGCGGCGGCTTCACTTTAGCTTTATAGCTCATGTGTCCATTCTTATGGAAAATAAAAATAAGCCTGAAAAACATCAAATGCAAATGAACTTATTTATTTATTTATTTATAAACAGTCTGATACCCGACTGAATCTATGATTACACACTGAATTCCTAAAATGATTCCAGAATAATATCTCAGTTTGATTCCTATCCGAAACCTTGTTGACTCCTAAATGACACATGAATCAACAGAGCTATTCATCTGTGTTAAATCACAGTTTCCTCCAGTGAATGAATCATGAATTATTACTTATGTTTGTTTATTTTAGAAAACAATGTGATCTGGATCACACACACACACACACACACACACGCACACACACACACCAGACGTGGGAGAAGTTCTGCAGCCCAGACAGAGCGTGTTCGGGGTTGTTGAAAACACCGGACTGGATTTTGAGCCGAGCTCGGGACGAGCTGCAGACGGCCGGCTGTCTTGGTGTGCCGTTCTTCTGAGCAAAACAGGAAGTGATGTAACCGATGGGGACGGTACAGATATGACCTGGGGGGAAAAAAATAATAAATTAAAAGATTAGAAAGAGTGAAAAGTATATTGAATAATCTCGGGGTATTGTTTAAACCTCTCTCTAATGACAGCTCCATCCCTGATGTTCTCCGCGGGGAGGATGATGATGACGAGGTTAAGGACCAGGACGAGGATGGAGAGGATGTTGATGACGACGATGAATTGTTCTTCATCATCTGCAGAGCATCCTCCAGCGTAGCCTTCAGAGACTCCGTGTGTTTCCTGTGGGCTCGAACCGAACTCTCCACATACTGCCTAAAACCATCACAGACACACAGCAGAGATTCTCCCATCATGCATCACTGCTGCACTAGAGTGATGGAAGTGATGGATGAACATCAGTGTTAATGAATCATACCTCATGTTCTTGATCTCTTTCCTCATGACTGCAACTTGCTCTTTAAGCCGTGTCACGTGCTCCGTACAGCTGCACGTGTCTTTTGCCATTACACTATATTATTTTATAATAACAACTATATTATTTAATTATATATAACAACTAAAAACGCATATCTGAATTATATAACCGTTTTAAAATAAATTCAATTTAACTCCACGCGTGTCGAATATGTCGCCTTTCGTCATCAAACTATTTTGATATTCACCATAAAAAAATGCTTATTCACTTCCGCATTGTAGCAAAGTCCCGCCCTCCTGGTCTAGGATTGGGTAGTATGTACCCCGCCTTGAACGTTGATATTAGTTCGTTGTAACTAAAATAAAATGCACTCGGATTGGTTAATATTTTCCCGCTCTCCGCGCTAGGGTTTCAGCCGGGCAGTTCGCATTCAAAATCCATCCGCTGATTCGTCCATTCGTATCCAGTGATCCAATAATAATGCTGGGGGGCGGGAATTGTCGTTAAATAAAAACTCATACACAACCGATCAATTTTTTTATTTATATTTAATTAAAATGTGTTTTAAAAATAAATAAAAATAAATGACATACGTTTTCCGTCTACTGAAATAATTTACGCCTTATTGGATTATTCTTATTAAACTCTGTTGTCTGATTGGATAGTTTATATCTTCCAAGCCAATCATAGCGCAGAAAGAGGGTCTGAACAGATCGCCTATGCGATAGCACCTAATTGAGCACTTCTTTAAATGTAAAAATAAGTGTTACACGTGTAACTATAAACTATGTTTATATAAATAATAATAAATAAATACAATATAAATATTCTAATATAAAAATCGTGATTTGTTTTTTTTTTTACATTACATTTTACCACCAGTGGGCGCTATATTCGGGCACTGTAGAAGAAGAAGAAGAAGCTATTCAATAGTAATTGTAATTAAATTCAAGTTAAAACACCAAGATTTATTTAAAATTATTTATTTTGCAAAACAATATGTTTTCAGACTCAATAAAACAACACGACAATGTAATAAGTACTTTAATAAATATACATTTATTCCTGATTCAAATTAACACCGGCTTTAAACCCTTTCCTGAAATATCGGCCCCAAAATATAGCTATTTTAATAAAAAAATAAAGTTCACCAGAGGAATATAATGTGATTGTGATCATTCTAGTGAGATTAGCTGAGGATGAATTAGATGAGATTTCCAGGCAGAGATTCAGACTGAGGCGACGCTAACACTGTGTCTGAGAACGCTTTATTCTGTTCTTCAGTGTCGATGACTGATGGTTCCTCAACACCTCCTGCAAGGAGAAAAAGGTTCATGTTTTAGAAATTATCTTACACATTATCCATTTGATTGTCCAAATCTACAAGCCTCAGTAGTCTAGTGCTTTTAAAAGAACACCTTGCTCGATGACAAGTTCCTGCTGAGCTTTGTCATCCTCCTCCTCATCAGAACCGAGATCTTCAATCAGAACTTCTTGAAGAAGAGCATCGCTGCTGGGTTTTATCTCCTGAGTCACTTCAGGAGCAGGAAGAGGGATCGGAAGAGACACTGGTGTAGGAATCTGAGGAACATCTGGGGCAGGAATTTGTGCAGACTCCAGGGTGAAAACAGAGCTAGAACTCGGAACAGAAATAATCTCCTCTGATTGCCTGGAGGTCTCTGTTTCACCTACATCAGGAATGTCGGTGGTTTCGAGATGCTGTTCTGTCTCAGGAAGGTTCTTTCTCGGTCTTCCTTTCCTCTTCGGAACACTGTTCGTCTCTCTCTTCGTTCGTTTACTGCTCTGAACTCTGCATTGTTTAAAAATGAGAATTCATTGGGGTGCATGTGTAAAAAATGTTTTTTATGTTACCGGACACCATTTTAATATTCTTTACGTTTTCCACCCACCAGGACACACCTCAGCCAATCAGAACACAATATACACTATATTGACAAAAGTATTTGCTCGACCATCCAAATGATGGGAATCAGGTGTTCCAGTCACTTCCATGGACACAGGTGTGTATAAAATCAAGCACCTGGGCACATGCAGAGTGTTTTTACACACATTAGTGAA
>JAOUQV010000034.1:18457707-18470355 GCA_028565295.1 Aspidoras spilotus
TTGATGTATTGATTAATCATTACATTGTTATATTGATTTATTGATGTATTGATTAATCATTACATTGTGATATTGATGTATTGATTAATCATTGCATTGTGATATTGATTTATTGATATACTTGTAAATAATTACATTGACACATCGTTAAATCCTTGTCATTGTGATTGAATCCCAGTGTTAGATTTGCTGTTGTTTAACTCTTTCAGCCATATTTACGTTTCTTAAAGCAAGCAATAATAACAGGTTTGTCTTAGTGAAGCTGCTTTCTTTTAGTTTTCCACAAACAAAAATATTAACGTTTCATCTGTTTGAGTGATAATTTGAGATCTTTTTAAAATAGTTACCCAAAAATGCAGATTTTAGTATTTCATATTTTGAAGTCCAAGTATCCTCAGACTATTGGACTGAACTGAGCACCGAACATTTTCAAAAATCTCCAAATAAGTGCTGGAATAAAAGTACATTTGTTTGATAGCAACAAAAATATAGTACTTTCTTCTACAACTACACGTTAGTCTGAGGTTTTATTACGATTTAAAATTCTTTACGACTTAATAAACTGTATTTATGGCTGAAAGAGTTCAAAAGTTCACATACGGTACAAACGGAATAAAACAAGGTTTAATATAAACAATAGTTAAAAAAATTACAGGTGAATTTCATTTTATTTTTATGTTACTGTAAGTTTGTGCATTTGAATTTGATTGATTTCAGAATTTTCAGAAAAATAATCAAAGTGCTTCAGAAAGCCGTCCTTGATTCTGCTCTGCTTCGAACTTGGCGAGAAACTTCAGTAAAATAAGATTTTAGTGGTTTATAAATAAACTGATTTTTATTTAATGTGAATTTCAGGGAAAAATTTGTATTTTACAAAACCATATTTTTCTTTAGAAAACTCGCTGCAAATAATTGTAGCTTTAAAAACTATACACTTAAACTTGAGTACAAAAAAATTCTTTCTTTATTTGTTTAGTTTTTTATTTGTTAAAAAGTTCAGGGTGTTTTTTTGTTTTTAGAGCTGGTTGTATATAGTAAGAAAACAAATAGCTGAAATATCCCTGATTTTGTTGTATTTCTTTTGTTTATATAGAAAGTTGAAGCTTGAAGTTCAAGTAACACTTTAAAGTAAAAGTCTGATGAAAATTAATTTTCTCCAAACTAAAGTCTTGTTCAATTTGTAGTTTCAGCTAAAAAAAAAACAAAAAAAACAAAAAACGAAGACACGTCGGTATAGTCGTCCTATTGCCGAAAATGTTTTTGAGGTATATGACAAAGAAGGTTCTGTACATTTATATAATTAAAACCCTTCTCACCACCTATAGAGAGTCTCACATTCTATAGGTTTATACGAGGTCTCTATGTAAGTAGCACCGTTAGATAAACAACCCAAAAGAAATCAGTTTAGAAATTACAGAGTTATTAATTTACTGTACAAACCTCACCATTTCTTATGATACATTAAGATTACAGTTTCTTTTTAAATCCCCTTTACAGCAAGCCAGCTGCCTGAGTAACCCAAACGGCCAAAAGGTGGCGCTATTTCAACACTGAAAGCAGACTGTAAATACATCCCAAAAACTCATAGGTGTAGATGGATATTTTGCGCGGCAGGAGTCTTTCGGCCGTTTCTGTGATTTATCTTTTTAAAAAAATTCACGGATTTAGAAAAAATTTCATGTTGAGAACGGCTCAATATACAGGAAATATAAAATACACACACAATAGTGGGGACTGTGGAATTGTAAAAAAGCACCAGTTGAATATGTAAATGTGAAAAAAAACAAAAGATAAATTTGCTTGATTTGAAAGAATTGAAGCAGAGGGTGAATCTGTTTGTTCCCTCTGAATGAAAAAGTGCTCAAAACAAAAACCTCTAACTGCTAACAAGTGGCAAAGGTCATAATTGCTGAGTACTTGAGAGGTAACATGCTAATAATAATAATAAACTCTTTTCACTTAGCACCGTGAACATGATTAGACACCGAATTAGTGCTGAACGCCAGGATGTTACCTTTAGTTTACAGCCATTGAATCTATTTCCAGTAATAGACATCCATATGTTGTAAAGCACCAAAGAAGAAGAACAGTGCGAGTTACAATGTAATAAATATAAAAAAGTAAAGCTTAACCTTCTTATCTCTGCTTGTACATTTTTTCCCCCCGTGGTGTCGAGCTGTCGCCTCTTGCCAAAATTTTAGCACCCTTTCACAGTTCCGACACTTTTTTTTTGTTCCCCTTTCTGAGGATGATGTAAACTGTTATCATATCTCTACAGGAAGTGGCTGTAAGGCCCAGTGACCTTGGTGAAGGCATAGGGAGCCGAGCTGATGTAGGTGTTGGTGGTGCAGGACAATGACTTTTCAGCCAGCATCTGAACAAAACGTTTGTACGGTGCCTCTGATGGCTCAGACGGTTCATGGTGTTCTTTCTTTACTCTCTTGCCACCACTCTTGCTGGGTGTCCCGTCTGTAACATTCTTCTCTGCATCCTCTTCTTTCTCCCGGGCCTTTTCTGCCATCTTGGCCTCCCAAAGCGCAAGCCCATGTTTTGCCTCATTCAGATTTTTGTGCTGGTAGAAAACCAGTGATATCCGGGTTGGGTGAGTGCGGTCAGGTGTCTTGAGTGGTGTGGTTGCGTGCAACTCGCGCTTTGCACATTCAATGAGAATTGAGCCATGGCTGGGTGCCACTGCTACACCACCGATCTCTGGATCCAGAAAGTTGTGCTCATTGTCTGACCACGCGTCGTCCGGTTCTTGAGGTGCATTTGTTCGCATGCAAGGCTCTTCCTTAACCATAGAGGCTGGGATGTTTCCATTATGCATACTCGTATCTGGCTGTTGGCAAGGATTCATGCCGTCACTGCCTATGGAAGGAAGCACCTGAGGGGAACTGTTTGTCCCATGGGGGCTCATCTCAGTCTTTTGCATACTTTGGGGGAACAAATGATGATTCTGGGCTAGGTAGGGATTAGGGTATGTACCAAACTGACTAGAGTTATTTGCAGCTGCATAGTCCAGCCCTGGGTGAGCCAGAGGTGGTCTAGGGATAGAATCCCGAAATTGTGCATTAGGTCCCCCGTTCAAGTTGTATCCTGGATAGTGTCCTATGGGATGTATGTTTGGTCCCATGTTACAGTTGCCATATCCATTGACGGGTAGGCCTGGCTCAGTGTAGCGTGGTGGGTAATTCATACCATAGTGCTGCTGAGGGGCAAATTGTTGGTCAGGGTACAGAGATGGTCTTTGTTGTCTGTACATATCCAGGTGCTTTGGATTGGAATAGTACGGGTGGTAATTGTTCATTGGACTACTGCTATTGCACTGGTAACCTGGATAGAGTGTGTTGGGTGTTAGTGCTCCAGGGTAAGAACTTGGAGGATTCATGTAGGAATTGGGGACTGGTAAAGGAGAGTGATAATGGCTGGATCCTGGTGTGCCGGGGTACCTTGCGCAATTAACAGAGGATGTTGGACTGGAGAACGATAGAAGAGTGCTGGGCTTTGGGTTCTGGCCAGACAGGAGGGGTGCCCCCATGTGACTTGGATGTTCACCTGTAATAAACATACAGATTCTCATAGCAATATCCATCTATACACATATACATTGCAATGTACATTCACGCTCAATCTATAAATGAGTAATAAAAGCCGGTGGTTTATTGTACCTGCTGCAGGTTTGTTCTGCCCCATGTTGTCACAGGAGCTTTGTTTCTGTTGCTTTGCTTGCTGATTGCTGTCTGCCTTGGAGTTGTTTGTGCTGAGGTGAAGGGATTTGTTAGATCCTTTCTTGCCTTCTAGTTTCCTCTGCCGGCAGGATTTGGCTGGCTCCGCTAGCATACGAACCTGCCGCCGGAACGTGCTAAGCACCTGGATGGCTCCTGTCCGTGTTTTTTCCAGCTGGGCCTCAGCACTACCAAACTCATCAGTGGATGAAGCCTTGTACAGTGGTAGCACATGCAGTTGCTCATCGTCTGGGATTTTTCCGATCTCGCGATTGTCCTCTCGTGTTAGTGTACAAACCTAACGAGGCAAAATAAACAACAGTGAGACATTTTTCCGTTTTTCTTGAAGAACAAAGTGCTTTTAAATTAGGTTTATTGTACGGTATGATTATATACTGTATTTCTCAAGAGTCTATTCAACTTACCACAGTACTGCCCCCCTGCATGTTGTGAACATCTCTGTGGGCATGGGCACAAAAATCTAAACATGCCGTGACTCCGGAGAACGGGCGACCTTCTTTAAGGCCCAGGCGGCAATCTGGAGCTCTTTGTTCATGCTCCACCTGGTTAAAATAGAAATGAATCAATACATGATACACCAGTCATAAACAAATAACTCGAAGCTTTCAGATTAAACATTAAACATCTTTTAATTCCCAAATCGCAATACAATACGTACGCGTACAATACGTCCTCAGTTACTGACCTAAATTATTACTATCAGAAAGAAATCTGGTACAACACCAGGAACATACTGGCATGAACTCCAAAAGCCAGAAGGACCAGGGTATTAGGTTGCACGTCACTAACCATGTTGTTTATATCATAGCATCACCGTTGACATAATGGTGATGTGATATTCATGGACACTAATATGGGAGCTGTGTACCTGGTTACTGTAAGCTTCAGGTGCCATTTGCTTGTACAATGGAGCCACCAAAGTAGCAAGACCTTGCAAGTTCCTCTCCATTTTCTCTTCCTGTAAATATAATGATGATAAATCCTGTTAATCCAATACGAGTTTAAAAATGTGAACCAGTCTGGATTCGATCCACTGCAGAGTTTAACTACCTCTTTGGGATCGTCACCAAGCAGTTTGAATTTTCGTGGGATTTTACTTCTGGCAAACTTGCAGCCATTGTAGTACATACTCCAGGAGCAACCAAAGGAGAAAGAAGCCCCACTGGCGTCCGGGTCTCGACCCTGGCATGCACACGTCCTCCTGATAAAGATGATTGTAAATAAAGATCAATAAATGAATAATTCAATACAATTTTATTTATAAAGCAGCTTTGAGTAATGAGTAATGGTGGCGACGGTGGCAAGGGAAAAACTCCCTGAGGAAGTAAGGAACCTTGCGAGAAACCAGACTCATGAAGGAACAGTTGATGTAGCATCTGATACAGTATGATGAACGAACTTGTAGATAAACATTGAGTTAATAAGGTTAATTAAGATTACACTAAACAGTCGCTGGATTTGGAACATCTGGCATATTACAGGTTACAGCGTGACCTTCAGCTAGATGTGTGTTGTTTGCTAGACTCTTGGTCCAACAATGATACAGAGGTACAGGAACGGAACAGTGCAGCTCTTACAGAAAAAGTAGGTTTACCCATAGCTGGTAAATGATGCCTTCTGCTGTACAGTGGACAGATCAACACCTTATATGAACGACAACTAATGTGTAAACAACAATTGGGACAGTTAGTGATCTCGGTTTAGGTTTTGAGGGATTTCACATGAAAACCACTTTGTGCTGGCAGTTCCATTGATTTCCTATAGAGAGCGCAGTACCGCTTTCTCTTACTTCTGCACTCTCTGAAGCATGGTGCACTACCCCGGTTTGTTGCGTTGCCCAGTCTTTTTCCCTCTTCAACATGCCACTCGCTTGCGACGAACAAAGAGCACAATGCTTATCACGTGAAAGCCCCCTTTAGGGTTAGTTGCTGGGTGATTTTAAAACAATAATTGCCTTAGTCTGGATCTCCACGATCATAGTGACCTTTATTTAAATGTTTTAAGATAAAAGTAATAAATTATTCTTACTCTTCATTATGAGCACATCTGCGATTAGTCATAGAGCCATGCTTAGTCAACGCCTCGGTAAGTTCTGCGTAGAGCTGATCGGCCAGGCCGGGTGGTATTCCATCCCATATTACAATAACTACCACGATGCAAGATGTTTCACAAGTGTGACCAGCCCGCTCTCGTACCACCACCAGGAGCTTCTCGTCCTCGTTGGCCCGGCGTATAACCTACATGCCGCGAATAAACGTAAAATAGCTTAAAAGTATAGAATAAAAGTATTCGAGTTCGATAGAAATAATATAAGTACGGGTTAGTATAACGTCCATTGTTATTGGAGAACCTGTAGACCACTTACCCATTTTGCAATGGGGCAACCCTGTATGCTCTTGCCCTCCTTGCCCGTATACACCACTTTCTCAATCCTAATAGCACTACCTGTCAGGCCAGACCTGTAGAAATTTGCAATTTTTTTAAAAAAAGGTACATTTTTAAGTTCAAATCATTGTGTCACGATGGTGAGGAATTTGTTGGTGTCACCTTTTCTCCATTTCTTCTCGGATCCCCTTTATATTTGCCGCTGCTCCCAGATGAGTGTAATATGGGCCTTCGTCTTTTTGACTTATTTGCTCTGAAGAGAAGAGAATAAATTAATTGCTGATTTGTTTAATTCTCAGTTTAATAGCAAAAATATAAGAACAGAAACCTTACCAATACAGTGACATGGAGGAATCTCATACTGAGTCTTAATTGGTGTATCCAACAGGTTTTTGATTGGCGTATCCAGTAATTTCATTGGCGAATCCAGAAAATACTGTAGCCCGGGTTCTTTTTTGGGAGTTGAAGCAGGGGGTCTACACTGGTCCTCATTACTTCCTCCAATTTTTGTAGAAATCACTGTCACACCTCCAGACATCTCCACCTTAACCTTATTGGGGGATTTGATGGGTAGAGACCTCCTCTCAAACACGTGGGAAGGCTGGTATTGTTGTAACTGTTTCTCCATGCTCTCCAGGATGCTCTTGTGCTGTAAGCAGGTTGAGGATCTTACTTGTTCTTGTTTTACTGTTACTGTTTCCATGTTTCCAGTCAAGTCTTGATGCTGATGCTGCATTTGAGGGGGTGGAATTTGGACTTGGGTGATGGACGTTGGGTCATTCTCACATTTGACAAGCTGCAAATCAGGTCTGATCCTGTTGGGGCTCTGAAGGCGGCTTGGATTTTCCTGCTTTTGCAGCAGATGCTTTCGCAGGGCTGCATGCCTCTGAAAGTCCCCTTGTGAACCCAGGTGTGAAAGGGGTCCTTTAGGCAATTGCAAACTGGAATTTCCTGATTCAGTTTTGGGAAACATCTGGGGTGAAATCTGTCTACTGTGGGTACCATCTGGTAATTGATGTTGTAGTTGTGTGTGCTGGAAGTCCATATTTCTGGACAGCTTGTTTTTGACAAGCTTCTGGGAATGTTGGGTATGTGGAGACGGTGTGAACTGTCTTTGTGGCTGTTTTTGCATCTCTGCTTCACCACTGAAGCCAAACATATGCGCTATTTCATTAGGTAAAGGTTGAGACTTAGGCCGAGGCTGATCAGAATAACAGAGCACCGGTTGGGTTGACGATGGGTTGGACCCATCCACAACACCTGTCATGTTATTTTGCCTGCATGTTGGAGATGTCATTTCTGCATTTGGGAGTTGGGAGTTTACATGTTCCTGAGAGGGGTTCTGAAACTGTGTAACTATTCTGGGACCCTGTGCATTATGATTGATAGTGCTAGGTTGGTTCTGGTGTGCTTCATAATTATTATGGGGCTGTAAATGCTGCTGATGCAAGTCAGGAAGTAGTAACTGCCCTAGGTTTCGATCATTTTTACATAATTGCTCTTGCACAGGGGAGAAAAACTGCTCGTTTGCATTCTGTTGGGGATAGACTTGGTGGGTGTGCACATCTGAGGGAGTGTTAGGTCTTCCAAGCTGGCAGCCTGTGACAGCATTATGATGAGGATTTGCAGGAAACCGATAGCCATTTTGCATGTGATCATCTTGATGTTGGGAAAGCCTTGGCTGCACCTGAAAGCTATGTGAGGTGTTAGGATTGAGCCGATCACCTTGGCTCTGTCTGACCTGGCTTTCCTTCCATTTCTGTGCCTGGTTACCATGGTGCTGTGATGTGGGGGTAGATGTAGGATGAATCCAACCCATCTGAGTGTCAGAGGTCATATTACCACCATGTTCTGGGAGAGTTGGGTTGAGTTCCTGTGGACGAGTTGCAGAGAACTCATTGCCCTGTAGGCTGTCGTCAGCTGAGTGTAAATCTTTCGACTGCTGCTGTTGCATCCCATATTGTAAGTGCTGCCTAGTAAGAGTGCTGGACTCCTGATCAATGGATGAGGTCCTAAATGAACTGAAAGTTCCAGCACTGTCAGCATGTACTGGCATTGTGTAGGATTCGTTACTGAATTCTTGCCCAGAGTTGGAGAACATGCTTAAACTCACTGGGTTGTTGGCAAAACTCTCCCTGCCATTTTGAGCCTGTAACGTCTCTTTGGTGTTCACTATTGAAGCAAGGCTTGGACCTTTTCCCATATCACTTTGTGCTTGATTTTCCAGAGTTTGGAGGTGAGCGAGAGGGTATGGAGGAGCCTGATTCTGCTGCTGTGCTCCACAATTTCCAGAGTATCCATTGACCATAAACTCTGGTTCATAGCCATTGCTGACATGTGCTTCCGATGAGACCCTTGCATGTGGCTCAGAGGCTGGAATCTGTGCCAGTGTAGTAAATCCTGAGGTAACTGATTGTGAATCGATGGCCTGCTCATTTAGGTTGCTGGTGTCTTGCGTTGTGGACATATGGTTTGTGTAATACTGAGTTTTCTCTAAGAGATCTCCAGCAGGACCTTCCACTGAAGGTAGATTTACTGTAGCACCATTAGACATTGGCATCTGCTTGTTCCTGGATAATGAGTTCATGTCTCCATTGGGATAATTACAGTTTCCTGTATGTAGTACAGAATTGTTCAGCTCTGAGGTTGAGTCTGAACACACATCAGGATTCGTCTCTCTTTTTTCCCAAGGACCATTTGTCTCTGAATGAATGCACAGTTTTTTTGGCTGATGAAGTGCCACTAATGACTGTTCATTTAGTTTCTGCTTCACTTCACCATTTATCTTATACATGCTCTGATCGTACATGGTCGCGGGGCTGCAACAGTCCTCCCGGTTCCGTTTCACTGACTTCAGATTACACCAACTGGAATCCCCGGTATGTTGCTGAGCGTTGTTATCAGGTGATTGGTTCTCATTCTGTAGCTTTGTATAAACGTGGTGTGTCGAAGTAAGCTGTGTGTTTATCAGAATTTCTTCCGTCTCATGACTGGCTTGTTCTGTTTCCATCTGGCCTGCTCCGAGTCCATTCACAAAGCTGCTGTTTCTGCAACAACAACAACAACAACAACAACGTTATAGTTCACTCATCTAACACTGACCAGTTCTTACACTTGTGTGGAGTTCAATTAGTGAGGTCATTGATTCTGTGAAAAACTGACCCTTATTAAACCATAAAGCCAACACATTCCTTTTGGTCCAGGGCCTGAATTTCACATTATTTCTTCCACACTAAATTATAGCGGTAAAGTTTGGATTGACCGTCAGATGGACAGACAGACATTGCGCTTGACATACTCACTCTCCCTCTATCCACAGTGCTATAAGAATAGAGACTTGTCTTTCAAAACCTTCACAGTCACTGATGATAACCTGAGGTACACAAAAGTGAAAAAAAACGCAAACCTACCTCGCCTAAACCTGCTCAGAATAAAGCACCTGAATCCAAACGGACTAGCAGCAGCGCGGGTGACGTTAACAAAGCTAATGTGCAGGATTTACAGAGGGGTGACAGAACCTAACTGAAGAAGATATATATCCTTGGCTGGAAGTTAACAGTGAAATGACCTGCTTGATTTTTACAATGTTCGGTGCTGTGCCTTTGACCGGCCGAAGCTACAAAGATCCACCTTCGGTCACCACTCAGCTGGAGTTTCTCATATAGCATCGCTGAAAAGAATGCAATGTGAGGAGGAAACAATGGAGTTTGTCAAAACCGTCTACTATATTGCAGAAAACAAACGGCTAATGCTAAATTTGATCATCTGGTTAAATTCCATGTTCAGCCAATGGTTGACGGTACCGAAGAGACCCTGAGAGAAATTAAAGGTCCACTCGAGACGTTGACTCTGATCATTTCAGCTGTGGAGTGTGAACGTGGATTCGGCAAACGAAACAGGATTAAAACTAAATTCAGATATTCATGAGTAATAGAAGTCTCACCAGTCTGAAACGATGACAACACATCAGTGTAGAGCGGTGTAGGGGTTCACTTAGAAACCCGGAGCAGTGTCCTCCCCTCATAAAGACACATGGGGAGTAGTTGGGCATTTGGTTGCCTTGTTCAATGGCTCTTCAGCTATGACTTTCCTGGAGTAGGGATTGAACCAGTGATGTTTTGGTCCCTAGCCCTCTACCCTATCCATTAAGGCACGGTTGACCCTCGGCTGAAGAACCAAGAGACAAGTTGTGGAATGATGTGATGAGCGATGTCATTTTATATAATTCTGATATAAAACACAAACTTTTATAGTACCCTGATCTCTCCACGTACAGTTGCGGCCCGTGTATGATATGACTTGCTCAGTGGTGAGATCACAAGTGTGCATCACGTTGTCAGCTAGCTGCTGTTTCATCTACTAGCCCGGAATAAACATCTCTCAAATTCGAGCTTCGTTCAGTCCGAATGCATCGATGGCTGGAAAATGACGACTAAAGGACGGTGTCTCTGACGTAGAAACAATTTCACTTGTACATTGACCTTGAATAACTTCACATCTCTGTGGCTCGATGTACGTGAACGTCTTCTACACGTGCAGATACCTTCTCATTGCACAACCTCCATGTTTGTCTTTGTGTCTGTGCGTCTCTCTCTCGTCCTCTGAGACAAGCCGGTTCAAAGAACCTTGTTAAAGAGGCTTTAAAAGGACTCCTGAGTTCAAATCAAAGACATTCTTCACGTACTTGGTATTTTCAGGAACGCCCAAAAAACATTCTAACCAGCAAGTCATGTCAGGACGGATAGTGTTTGTGTGTGTGTGTGTGTGTGTGTGTGTGTGTGTGCTTTTTTGGATATATATAAAAGATCCTGTGGTTTGGGAAGGGGTATTGTGCTACTCCTCTAATGATGCTAATAAAAAAACAATATTTCACCTGCTAGTTTCTTATTATAATTCTTCAAGAAGGAAGAAAACTGGGGAATTAAATAAAGAAGACAATTATAGTAATAGTAATTAATTAGAGTATATAGCTAATTAGCATGGTTTGTAGCTAGCCTAATATTAGCCAACATGCTAAAAAAGTGTATGTAATGAAATGGGTTAAACAATATTGCATGCTCATGATTGGTAGCTTCCTAGCATTGTATTTCAATTACATTGATAACTTATAGTTTATTGATCAGTTACTCGTGCAGTTGTAATAATCATATAGAAACATAGCTAATGTTAGATAACATGCTAATGAAAGGTTACTCTGCTAAAATAGGTTTTATATCTAATGTTCTGACGGTTTATTACTAAATACTCAACTATAACGCTAATAAAACTGGTGATGTTATAGCTTCTTATAACATGTTAGCTGTAATATTCTGCAGTAATAAGGCGCTAGACTAAGCATTGCTAGGTTTGCAGTACTCTGTATAGAGTGTATAATTGTGTTGTTTATTAGGAAGTATTAGCAAAACTAGCTACTACGCGACTGGTCATTGTGTCCTTGTCTCCCAGACTGTTGTTATTTATTATATTATTAATTAGATCCATAACCTAGAACATAATACATGAATATTTATCCCATAACCGATGGGGTAGAAGGCTGGGGACCAAAACATTGCAGGTTCAATCCCCACTCCAGGCAAGTCACAGCTGAACTGCCATTGAGCAAGGCACCCAACCCCAAGCTGCTCCATGTGCGCAAATAGGACCCCCCGGGTGGGCTAAATTTATAGATTGGGCTTTTCTTTACCAAGTTCAATCAAGTATCAGTTATTGATATATAACTACTTTAGCATTTGGCTTTAATTAGGAACAGATTCACGATGCTGCATGCTAGCGACACACAGGCTAAGCCAGTTAGCTTGCTACGCTAAACGATGTCAAACACTGATGCATTGCAGGTTTTCAGTAGACACATTATTGCAGATGGGAATAAGTGTGAGCTCGAGTGATGTGTTTCTGTTGGCAGTAAAAGAGTCTAGCTGTGAATCTCAAAAGATTTGCATACACACATGCACGCTACACACACACACACACACACACACAGACCTGACTCTTTAGTGACTTCACAGAGAAAATAGTTTCTTATTAAATATAGTATATTTATTATATAATTATGGGGTTTATTAATAATACTCTGTAGTATATGTGCAGTACTTTATAGGGTTCAGTAACAATACTCTGTGTGCAGTAACAATACTATGTATGTGCAGTAACAATACTCTGTGGGTGCGGTATAAATACTCTGGGTGCGGTAACTACTCTGTGGGTGCAGTAACAATACTCTGCGGGTGCAGTATCCGTAATCTGCGGGTGCAGTAACAATACTCTGTGGGTGCGGTATAAATACTCTGGGTGCGGTAACTACTCTGTGGGTGCAGTAACAATACTCTGCGGGTGCAGTATCCGTAATCTGCGGGTGCAGTATCAATACTCTGTGGGTGCAGTAACAATACTTTGCGGGTGCAGTATCCGTATTCTGCGGGTGCAGTAACAATACTATGTATGTGCAGTATCAATACTTGGTGTGACACCTCCCACTCCTGACCCTGCACGTCTCATGACTCTGATTAGTTCAGAATGG
>JAOUQV010000034.1:18592155-18606843 GCA_028565295.1 Aspidoras spilotus
CATGTGATGCAGTAATGTAAAGTCATGTGATGCAGTAATGGAATGTCATGTGATGCAGTAATGTAAAGTCATGTGATACAGTGATATACAGTCATGTGATACAGTAAAGTCTTCTGTAAAGTGAGTCAGAGCTGTTTATGAGATTAGTACCGTGGGGGAAGCGCTCCAGCTAGTGGGGGCCACCTGAGGGGTCCAGTTCACGCCACCAGTCAGCTTCTTCTCACTGTCTCTTCACACACACACACACACACACACACACACTTAAACAACCATCCATTTTCCGTGTTGTGTTTACATCAGATAACTGACGATGTGATTGGCTGGAGATTAATGAAGCCCTGCAACTTTAGTCTTATATTTAAAAGAATGATTTAAAAAAAACACTGAGATAGAGATCTTACTTTCTGTGGCTTCCCATCCCCAGATCTACAGAACACACACACACACACACACACACACACACAAATAAATAATAATAATAATAATCAATAAATCATCAATAATCATCAGTGTTCACGATAAACTCAGTGTTTACTGCTTACTTCCAACCAGGTTAGCAAGTGATTCATCCAGGTCTATACTGACTGCTTTAGCAGACAGGCCAGTGGTGGGCATTGTGGTGGGTGTGGCAGTGGGCGTGGCAGTGGGCATGGCAGTGGGCATGGCTGCTGGGGCTACAGCAGGACCCGTTGCTGCAGTAACCATAGGAGATGCTGCAGGGACTATGGTAGTACTACTGCCACCGGTACTCTGGGGGGTTATGGAGGGCATCAGGATGTCCCCTAATCCGTCAAACCCTGCACACACACACACACACAGTTGATGACATCATTATCTGTGATTAGCAGCTCATTGTCTGCATGTTGTTATTCCTCACCTGAAGTACTGAATCCACCAGAGGGCGCCGTAGGGGCCAGAACAGGGTCAGAGATCACAGATGGGGCAGGATGTGGAGCAAATGCATCAAATCCTGTGTCCAGAAGGTCACTCGGGGCCACAGGTTCTGCAGTTACCGTAGGAACAGATGGGGAGGAGGGAGCCAGGGGAGACAACAAATCTATGAAAGTACAAGACAGAACACTGATTAGGACACACACACACACACACACACCTACTCACACAGGGTGTGTCATACCTCCCAGCAGATCTCCTGTAGATGCCTGTGGTTCCACGGCAGTTTCTCCAAAAGTGTCTGATCATATCATCATCATCGCAGCATGTGAGTAGAGAAGTGTTAATCAGCGTAAACACTAAGACACAGAGTGAGACAGAACACACACACTACACAAACTCTAAACCTCTGACCAGCAGCAGGAGGAGACAAAGCACTGCATGTAAACTGAAGTGCCAGAAAAACTGGTACAGTCTAATACTTGATTCAATCTCCCACAGGTTCGCGTGGTCCACATGATCGCGTGTAAATGTTCTGTAGGTAATAAACACTAGTTTGTTGGTGTACACACCCAGCAGGTCCAACACAGGAGTCTCAGATTTGGCCGGAGTCCCAGAAGCAGCGGAAAGAGGCGGAGCTGGAGCCGGAGCTGGACTGGGAGTTGGAGCGATGAAAGAGTCTGATAGAAATATAAAAGTTAATTAGTCATAAACACACACACACACACACACACACACTAAACACACATTTACATACATTCACCCACATGCACACACACACGCTTACCAGATAACAGATCAGAAGTAAGTGAAGCATCAGGTAAAGGTGAAGGTCCTCGAGAGACAGCGGGAAGATCTTCAGTGAGGAAGAGGAGGCAGTGTGAAGGGTACAGAATACAGATAACACACACACACACACACACACAGAGTGAGCCCTTTCCACCAGCACTACTGGAGCTGATGTGTTTCCCATTACACAAACAAATAAACAAAGTAATATTCATACAAATTGTGACATCATCAGGGGCGGGGTTAGTGCTGTAGAAAATACTGTATTATATAAGGAATGTGATTCTTTAAACGAGGACGTAATCCATATCTTAGCAATAGTTGGTTGAAGCTACGCCAAATTTGGTCAAATTTATTGCTAGTTAGAAAATCAGGTAGTCACCAAATTTCATGAGATTTGGCCACAGGGGGCGCTATAACCCGCTATAATCTGGGATCAAAGTGGATGTTTACACTGAATTTCTTCATCACAAATAATAACCCCGGTTTTTTCTGCTAGACCGGTTTGTTGGGTACAGGTAATCAAACCCACCAAACAGGAAGTAAGAGTTACCTGAGCAACGCTTTGATGTAGTGGCACCAAACTCGTAATCAGAGACCTAGGCTGTGCCCGGGGTGCCACGTACTACTCTGGAGTGAGTATGTACTTCTCAACTGAAATCCACCATCCTACCGAACTTTGACCCAAGACATCAAGGCAGGTGAATTATGGGATGTTTTGGGTTGGGATAGACCCTGGTAGGATATCCAGGAACTTACTACAGTGTATTGTACACTAGATTTATACGCTAACTAGTATGAACATTTCAGACGCAGCAGTTGATGGAGATGTGATCAATGCCCACCACGCCCATATCCAATGAAGTCTATTTCATTTATACACCTGAGCAGGTGGAGGTTAAGAGCCTTGATCAAGCACACAATGATCTTCAGGTCAAGCTAACACTGCCCTTTCTATTGGTCAGTGGAACCTTAGAGAGTAAGAAGTCTACCTCCATAAACGCCATAATGAGGGTATAACTCCGCCCCCAACTCATTATGTGCATATTTCCTCAACTGAATTGTGTGTGACAGGAAGTGTTTAGAATTTAACATTGTACCAGTGAAAAAACACATCAGAACCAGAAACGAATCCAGGAACCAGGACAGACCCTGTGCATTCGGTACAAGAGTATAAAGAAAGACAGAGGTGCGTCACGGAACAGTGCATGCAAGGACAAGACTAACACACTGGGGCAAACACGCAGTTAGAGGCATTAGCAGGAGATAAATCAGGGACCGGAGACAAGACGATACGAGACACTGGACAGACGGAACTTTGGGAAAGTCTCCTGTACCTGCACTGAACAGATCTACATTAGTAGGAGTTACAGCAGCTTTGGGCTCTGAGGAAGCGTTTTGTTCAGGCACAGAATCAAACATATCTATACACACACACACAC
Source organism: Aspidoras spilotus (assembly GCA_028565295.1). Lineage (NCBI taxonomy): Eukaryota > Metazoa > Chordata > Actinopteri > Siluriformes > Callichthyidae > Aspidoras > Aspidoras spilotus. The sequence continues at coordinate 18,595,278 of JAOUQV010000034.1, forward strand.
ACACACACACAGATACACACACACACACACACAGTTATGCTTCAAAAATGCACATCAGCATCTGGACATTTGTGTTCACTTTCGATTAAAAGCCGGAATTCATAAATCATTTAGAAAATAAATTTGTGATTTGTTACCGTCGAATCACGAGTCGATTCTCTGGAGTCAACTCTTTACAATGTGACTCATTCATACTGTATTTAACAGTAACTTGTATTAGCAGTGTTGTTAGACCTGCGCAGTCGTGTCGAGCGTGTCGAGCTCCGTTACGAAGTGAATTGCAGGAAGCAACAAAATAGAATCAGTGGAAATGATTCATTCAAATGAATCACAGACACGGAAGCATACTGAATTTTACGAGGGAAAAATGATGGCCTCCAGTAAGTTAATTCAACGATGTCCAGGGCTGAAGACACCAGAGGTGAGACATTTCTTAGCCATACTTTGTTGGAGTCATGGTAAATTTGGTCAAGTTTTTCAGAAGCTTACGTCCATTACAAACAAATCTAAGGACAAAGACTCCAACAGGATGTGAGGTCATATTTTCAATACTGGTGGACAGTTGACAATTAATGTCTAGTGATTACAGACACAATGCCGACTCGTCCCCATGTCCTGCTCGGTCCCATCACGGCTACGTACAGCGTATGTTGATTGATTTTAATTAAACAAAGACAGGTTGATGGTTTATGAATTGACTTCATGGAAAGTGACTCCACTGCAAACCTTTATTTCAACAGAATATAAACAAATAATCTAGATTTTTAAAAATAAGCAGCAATATTTACCCAAAAATGTTATCGCTAATAACAGCCATGCTAATAATGGCTAACATTTTTGCGTGGTGAAATATTCACAATCATCACAAAGATCTGGTGCAGCAAAGATCATCACATGTGGATCAGAGACCATCCAGATAAATAAACAATATTCCAGCTGTGCAGACTTATGTGTCAGAATTAGCGTTAGCGTACGATCAAATGAGAGAGACTTGATCTAAAGTTTGGGGTTTATTTATCAGGAGGGTGAGTTTTAATCCCACATTTTACTTAGAATGGCATCATGAGCAGAAATATAAATACAGTGGCTTGCAAAAGTATTCACACCCCTCAAACTTCTCATTACAGCCACAAACATCAGTTTAATGTAAAAGATCAAACACAAACATTTCTACAACTGTGAAGTGGAAAGAAAATTATACCCCATTCAAAACATTTTTTACAAATATACAACTGTGCGGTGTGCAAAAGTATTCAACCCCCTGAGCCAAAACTGTGCGGTTAAATTTGCTGCAATTACAGCTGCAGGTTTTCAGGGTATGATTCAGGGTATGATTCAGGGTATGATTCAGGGTATGATTCAGGGTATGATTCAGGGTATGATTCAGGGTATAATTCAGGGTATGATTCAGGGTATGTTTCAGGGTATGATTCAGGGTATGTTTCAGGGTATGTTTCAGGGTATGATTCAGGGTATGATTCAGGGTATGTTTCAGGGTATGATTCAGGGTATGTTTCAGGGTATGATTCAGGGTATGTTTCAGATTATGATTCAGGGTATGTTTCAGGGTATAATTCAGGGTATGATTCAGGGTATGTTTCAGGGTATGATTCAGGGCATGTCTCCACCAGTTTGGCACCTCTAGTGACTGAAATATTTGCCCATTCTTCTTTGCAGAACAGCTCAAGCTCAGTCAGATTAGAGGGAGAGTGTTTGTGAGCAGCGGGTTTCAGATCTTGCCACAAATTCTCAGTTGGGTTTAGTTCTGGACTTCGACTGTGCCATTCTAACACATGAATATGTCTTATTTTAAACCATTCCATTATAGTCCCGGCTTTATGTTTAGGGTCGTTGTCCTGATGGAAGACAAAGCTCTGCCCCAGTCTCAAGTCTTTCCAACAGGTTTTCTTCCAAGATTGCCCTGTATTTGGCTTCATCCATCTTCCCTATCAACTCTGACCAACTTCCCTGTCCCTGCTGAAGAGAAGCAGCCCAGAGCACGATGCTGCCACCACCATATTTGATGTCCAGTGTTAATTCTCTGCCACACATACCATTTTACATTTATGTTTTCTTCTTGTCTCTCTTCCATGTAGACCACATTTGTGCAGTGCACGACTAATAGTTGTCCTCTGGACAGAAACCCCACCTGAGCTGTGGATCTCTGCATTTTGTCCAGAGTCATCGTGGGTCTCTTGCCTGCATCTCTGATCAGTGCTCTCTTTGTTCGGTCTGTAAGTTTAGGTGGACGGCCTCGTCTTGGTAGGTTTAGAGTGGTGCCATACTCTTTCCATTTCGGGATAAGAGATTGAACATCGCTCCATGCTTTAAAGTTCTCCACATCCTTATTCCTGACCTGTCTGCTGTGTTCTCCGTACTTCATGATGCTGTTTACTCCTCAATATTCTCTTAAGCAACCCCTGAGGTCGTCACGGAGCAGCTGTATTTGTACTGAGATTAGAGTACACAGAAAAGGGGACGAATACTTTTGCACACCGCACTTTTCAGTTGTTTATTTGTAAAAAAATAACTAATAAATTAATAATCAATAGTTTCAATATGCACAGATGAAAGCAGAATGTTTACCACCAAAGATGTCTAGTGTTGCAGGGGCCACAGGGACCGGGGGTGATGCAGGGGCTGTGGGTACCATGGAGTCTGTGGCAGGGGCAGAATGGACAGGTGGGGTAGTTTCAGGGGCATTTTCAGGTGTGAGAGTGGGCGTGGTGCTTGGTTCATCAACAGCCGGGCTCTCACTGCTGCCCTCTGCTGGCTTCATGGCAAAAAGGTCAAGCTCTGGGGCGACATCCATAGTCCCTTCCGAGGGAGCCCAGGGGTCTTTACAGGGTAAACAGGAGGTAACAGGGTAGGGGGAGGAAGGGGTGTTAAATAACCAAGACTGCAACAACAAAGAGTCTTAATGAAAGTAATCAATGTCCAGAAGAATCAGTAAAATCCGCAGATAAAAGATAATTAATAATTTATATAATTATATAATCATCACTCTTTATATTTATATTCTTAACCAGAATGAAACTACTGCGTATGTTTGATTTTATAAAATACTACCTATACTTCATTTTTACAAACATGGCAACCTGAAAACTCACAGCTGCTCCATAATGAATGTTTATTAATATTTATTTTTAAAGAAATTCTGTTTTATATTTTATATAAATAATAATAATACACTATAATAATAATAATAATAATAATATTAATAATAAATAATAATAATAAATAATAATAATAATAATAGTAATAATAAATAATAATAATAAATAATAATAATAAATAATAATAATAATAATAAATAATAATAATAAATGTTTTTTAGGAACAGCTGCAGTATGGCTCCCCTGGACCAAGTAGGGAATTGCTCAAGGACCCAACAGTGGGAGTTTGTGGGGCTTGAACCACTGACCTTCTGACCAGTAACCCAGAACCTTGAGACACCATTGCCCCAATAATAATAATATTAATAATATTAAAAACATATATATACAAGTTTGTTATGTTTATCATAATAATACTAAAACTACTACTAATAATAATAGTATACACACACACACACACACACACATATAAATGTAATGGTGCTATATAAAGTTTATATTAGTAATATATATATATAGGTTGTGTGTTAGTTATGATGTATATGCGCCTATATATCACCTTATTATGAAATGTACTGCATCCTGAAGTGTTTAGCGTGTGCTTATTGCGTTTAGTGTGTGTGTGTGTTTGTGTGTGTGTGTGTTGGCCAGGGTAAAGCGTCAGATTCCTCTGGATACCCCTGTGCTGCTTTAATACCTCTCGGTCCTCAGTTACAGCAGCGTCCTAATGCCTCCCAGATGCCCCGGAGAATGCAGCAGCCAAAAAATATGGAAACAATAGTGCGTGCTTTTAGGGCAGTACAGTCACATCCAGGGAAAACAGACAGACACACACACACACACACACACATTACACACACACACACACCCATAAACGCTCGTGTCTTTTCCTGAACATATGCTTAAACGTTTAAGGGGGAGTTTAGTTTACTGGCGGTGCTGCAGGATCCGAACCGTCACACGCACCTCGACTCCGAACTGCCCCCGGGGGTAAGAACCAGAGAAGAAATGATCACTTTTGAATAAAACATTAAGGCATGACGTTACAATATACGCCGGTCATTAATCAACACGCACACGTGTGTGAGATTTCCTGCTTGTTGAATACGTTAATGAGTTCTGGTGATGACGGTAGCTGCCCCTTTTCCGCCTCCTCAGGGCAGCTGCTAGGAAAAAACTACCCCTCTGTGCTTACGCTAATGCTTTTCTGAGCTGCCTAAGTGTTTCCAGAAACAAAGAATATGGCAAAATACGAGGTTTTATTGAAGAAATTTAAAGGAAGATGGAGGTCATCCAAAGGACCAACCTGGAGGTTATTCTGAGTTAAATTTAGTATTATTATCATTATTATTATTACTATTATTATTATTACTATTATTATTATTATTACTATTACTGTATACCAAAAGATTCATTTGAAATAGGCCCCGAATATTATGTTGTAACTACTGTTAGGATGAATTAACCAAAACCAAAATAATACAACTACAAGTACACACCTTGACATTTGCATAATTAATTGCATGGAATCCGAACCTTGGAACCAACATAGATTCTCTGAGGTAACAAAAAAAAACTACAACCTATTTGTTCCAGCATTGTGTGGCAAATGATTTCAATTTTACAGATTCTCAAAATTCTCTTAGGGTTCTGTAAGAGATTTGAACATTTCTGATAGACTGCACAAAGAACCCTTTATTTTTTTATGTATTACAATATTAGACTTACATTATTATATATTAATATTCAGGTCCTTTTTCTAGTGAATCTCAACAAAACTGGAGCGAAAGCATCATAATAGCAAATGCGCGAAAAAAACTGCAAAAGCGTCCACTTAAAAAAGAACCCCTCCCATTGTATTAGGCTGATTCGGAGTCTGCATCTTGTTAAATAGTGTTTTATGGCATTAAACTAAAAAACTAGGCAGAAAACTTACAAATCCTGAGGTAAAAATTCACACGGAAGCAAACCAAATAATTCAAGCTATTCCAATCTACAATCAGTAGCAAAATAAGCTAATTTGAATAGACAATACTTTGCTAACTCGTTTGTTCCCTTCATGAGCGTTAGTTGAAATTCATAATCACAAAGCGAATAATTATCAGCAGAAAAGTAAAAATCTGAACTAATAATTAATCACTGAAACGAACCAGAACCAATTTCAAAACTTAGCTAAAACATACGTTTGTGTTCACAAGTATCTTTGCTAACAAACTCTGAAATAATTTGAGCTATTTCAATATGCAATTGGTAGCTAAATGAAAAGAATAAGCTAATTTGAAGAGCCATGGCTTACAAACATGGTTTGTTACCTTCAGGATATTTATCTGCCATTGACAGCAGAAATAAATTATCAGTTAAACTACATAGTGAAGCACCAACATCATTTGGAATAGTTTCCTAAAACGTAGGTTTGTGCAAATAAGCATCTTTGCTAACAGTCTCTTAAGTAATTTGAGCTATGCCATTATACAATTAATAGACAAATTAGCTAATAGGCTCATTTAAAAAGCCATGGCTTTGCTAATTTTCTTTGTTCCCTTAAGTAGAATTAGCCGATGTTGATAGCAAGTGTTAAATTGTCAATTAAACTAACAGAAAACTTAAAATTCTGAGGTAATTATTTGCAGCAAATCCAACCAAAACCAATTAAAAGATTAACTAAAACGTAAGTTTGTGCTAAAGAGCATCTTTGCTAACTTTGCTAATTTGAATTTAACATTTTTGTTTTTTTCTGCAGATTTAGCTGACGTGGCTGAAAGTATCAGTTAACTTAAAATGTGAGACAGAACAATTCAAATACTGAGGTAATATTTCACATTAAAGCCAACTCGAATTATAAGAGTTAGCCTAAACATACGCTTGCGCTAACATGTATATTTGCTAACAGACTCTCTGCTAATTTGAAGAGCCGTGGCTTTGATAACATTTTTGTTGCCTTCAGGTGAACTAGCCGACGTTGAAAAAGTATTAGCTAAACTAAATTGTGAGGCGGAAAAATAAAAATTCAGAGGTAATAATTTACATTCACAACCAACCACCACTAGTTTAGATGTAACTTTGCGCTAACAAATGGCTTAGCTACTGGACCCTCGGCTAATTCCAGCTACTCAAGCCTACATTTGATAACTTTGATAACTAAAATAAGATGCTAATCTAAAGATTTGTGGCTTTGATAATATTTTTTTTCCCTGCAGGGACATTTGTCCATAGATGAGGAGACGATCTACTGATTTCTAGTTGTGTGTGTATGTGTGTGTATGTATGTGTATATACAGTATGCATATATAAAGGTGTGTGACGACTCTTCCTTGAGGCACCAGGCCCCCACTGCCTTGTCGAAAAAAACTAGTATGTATTGAAAAACTGCCACAAGTAAACACACACTTAAATACACACATTTAGACACACATCAGCAACACTAAGCTCTGGATCATCCCTCCGCCCGCGTCTCCACGTCCCGGAGTCTTCTGCGCTGTTTACGGTGTACTAATGAGGACCGGAGCAGGGAACAGATGCCTCCACACTCAGGAACTTAATAAAAGATTTCGTCAGAGAGATGGATGGAACGAGGGAGAGCGGGAGGTCGAGAGGGAAGGAGGCGGATAGAATAACTGAGCACCTCGGAGAGTCTCTTGTTTGCAAATTACAGTAACGTGGGGGAGGACGCGCGTAACACACAAAACACACACTCGTACAAACACACCAACACACACAAACCCTCAATCTTTATTATCGAAATAAAACCGTCACTTGTCACCAGAGAAACCGAGAATAAGGAGCACATCATCGTCTCTCTCTGCACAAACGAGTTTCTTTTCATTCCTCAAAGTTTTTCTAAGCTACCGGACCCACAATTACAAAATAAACACACACCAACACACACCAACACACACACATACACACGTGTTGATATTGCTAAACTTGTCAGAATTTACACTGACATTATCATTAATGCAGATATTTAATTCCAATCCTAAATTTATTGCTTTTGTTAAAAACTAACTAAAACTTCCTTTATGGGGACCGACCAGCACAATGTCTTCACATTTGAAAATCCTTGTGAGGACATTTGGTCCTTACAAATATATAAAAGCATTTTCGCACACACACACACACACACACATATGCATGCACACTCACTAAAAAAATACGGGGACCTGCAAAATGTTCCGACAAATCAAAAATATGATAGATATTCCTATCATTATGGGGACATTTGGTCCTCACAAAGATTTATAAAACATGGACACAACAAAAATAACTGCTCTAAATTAATTTTGTTATTTTTTTTGTTAAAATGTTTGTAATTTTAAAAAACTATAAAACACTTAGTAAAATGACACATAAAAAAATTCCTTATAGCAAAATGTCCTCGGAAATAAAAAAAAATTTCTCACTTATCAGATATTCCTGTCATTGTGGGGACATTTGGTCCTTACAACGTTGTAAAAATGCCTAGACACAACTAAAAAACAAAACTTTCCTTATGGGGACCAACAAAATACATCACATTTAAAATAATATCAGATATTCCTATCCTTATGGGGACATTTTGTCTTTGCAAAGATATAATAGCATGTTTACACACGGACACAAAAAAAAAACACCTATGGAGACCGGCGAAATGTTAAAATGTCACTCACACACATACAGACACACACTCACACAATGTACCTTGATATACCCGTGGGGATCCGACCTTAGACAGTTATTGGTTCAAATCCCATTTTTTCCCCCATGAGATCAAATATAACAGATATAACAATACTTGTGGGGACATTCGGTATAATACATCTACACACACACACACACACTTATGCACAAACCCACATGACCCTTTAAGCCAAGAAAATAGAACAGCGAGCTGGGAAGCGGCAGAGTTGTTTCCGGAAGAAGTAAAAGTCTCTAGTATTCGTGGTAGTGTTTTGTTTTTCCTAAACAGGACGTGTCTCATTAACCTCCGAGTGTTTCCTCTGTGAACTTTTCAGAGCGCGAGTGTGTAAAGTCTTAAATGTACCTTTAAAAACACTCCATCTCCACATTCTCGATAGTTCTTCAACGCTGAGGTTCAAATGTCTTTTTTCTTTCAGCAAACACACTTCGAAATTCCTCATCCCTGACCTTGGACATCATCACCTCTACCTGCCCGTTAGCACAGGTATATTCTGGGTATATTCTGTTTGTCGAAGAACGTGTTGCTGACTCGCCGGAAACGTGTTAATGAATGCGGTGGCTTGACAGGTCGCAGCCTCTGCTAATACATGCAAGCGTACCTGTGTGACAGGTGAGCCGTCTCGAGTAACCCGACCTCTCGGCGCCTTAAATAAGCGTGAACTGACACTGCGTTAGCATGACAGGCAGCGCGTTGCACATGGAGTAGCAGTTACCACGTCATTAGCGGAATAATAATTATCCTCCCAACCAAACCCCCCCCCCCATTACCCCTTTGAGCCGGAGATGAAGATAAAATTGGGGCTTCATGTGGAGCAATTAACTTTTATCTAATGAGAAAATAGGTCATGATGGGACTAACTTACCTGTAAGCTACGTGAGGTAAGAGTGAATGCGAGTGCTTACAGATTTAATTACGTAAATAATAAGCAAGTCATTAGCAGGAGCAACAGGACAGCATCGAACTATTTGTTTGTGCCTTGGGAATTGTTAAATATGTAGTCTGAGGTATAAATAAATGGAGGCTCTCACCTGTCTCGGCTTCGTCGGGAAGGGAAAGCAGCGTTGCATCCAGCCACCGTGCAGACGTGCATCTCTTTTAAGTGCACGTTTTTGTAGTGCAGTTTGACACTGTAGGAGCTCTTGAAACTCTTCTTGCAGACGTAGCAGATTTTAGGGTCGGGGCTGGAGCAGAGATCGCCGTCTGGAGACTGGGAGTGGAATTTGGGTGAACTCGAGCCGTAACCCATGGACGAGATGAAGCTCTCGTGTAAGGCAGCCATACTGGCAGCGGCAGCGGCTGCGGCGGCCATTCCACCGTTGTACAGGTTGTATTGCCCCATGCAGAACATGTCATAGGTAGGATCGTTGAGTTCTTCTTTGATTTTGATGACTGGTTGATGTGGGGATGGCGAGGATCGTCTCTTTTCTTCCAGCTCTTTATGGATGTGTCCGTCATCCTCTCCATCATCCTTTTCTCTGTCCAGGATTCTTCTGGAGGCATGGCGATGGTCTTCGGCATCCATCGGATCATCACGGTAGAACATTTTGGACTCTGAGGTTTCGGACTCATTCTCGAAGTCACGCTCATGATCCTGGTCCTCTGAGCTGAAGCTGTCCATGCAGCGCAGCTCACTGGTGCCTTCCGTCATCTCATCCTGGGAGGGTGACTGATGACCGCTGCTACTGTTGTTGTTATTGTTGCAGTTTCCATTGATGTTATTGTGGAGGTGAGATGCAGGGTGCCGGTGATGGCAACTGTCATCATCATCATCGTCATCTTTGTCATCGTAATCCTCCGGTACCTCTCTGTCTTTCTCTATCTTGACCGGCATGCTAGACTTGCGGGGCTTCTTCTTAGGTGTAGGGTCAATGGTGATGAGATCTGTGGCACATATGTTATTGGAAAGGTGGTGAGACAAACTTCCTGTCTCAGATATGTGATTGTTGTTGGAGTTGGCAGCTAAGATCTGCTGCTGTTGGTCCATTATGGAGGTGCTGTTGGTGGTAGTGGGTAAAATTGGACTGGTGGGAAGCGACACTGGAGGACTTACTATGTCTGCAGGTGAAAGCAAGTTGCGGTAGAAAGGTGGGATAGGTTGTACTGGTTGCACAGACTTTAGAGACGGGAAGACTAGAGGACTTTGAAGTGGGGATTGCATCATGGGATCGAGAGGAGGAGTTGCAAAGCCTAGTGGAGGCCGTCCGGGACTAGTTAAACTGAATCCACTTTTAGTACTAGAGATGACTGGGGTGGCTGATCCTGAAGTGGAGCGGATGAGGTCCTTATCGCGATTGTTTCTCAACATAGGCATGTGGAGACGGGGGTTGGGATTAGCACTGTGGCGATTGCGGCTACGCAGAGAGCTAAAGACCATGTTACAACCCTCAATTGTGCAACGATGCTTGATTTTAAGATGTACAGCATTATAGTGGATCTTCAGAGTGCCCTTGTCGTAAAAGGTCTTACCACAGGCATTGCAGCAGACACGACCCTTGCGCGACGGAGTACCCATGCGACGCATACGATGCATCTTGGAAGAGAATGAAGAGTGAAGGCTTTTTGACTGCTCATTTTTTACAAAGTGGTGATCATTTATGGTGTTAGACTGGGACTGCTGCTGTTGTTGGATATGTTGCTGCTGCGGTGTTTGCTGTGGTGGTATCTGCTGTGCAGAAGGGGTTGTTGGTATAGGTGATGATCCATTAGGTTCTGTTTTTGGCTCAATGGAATTGGGTATGGCACCTATGGCACCTCGGTTTGGACTCTGGCTGCTTTGAAACGGCGACAGAGACACTTCAGATTCGCTACTTTCTATTGGTTCACTCTGATTGGAAAGGTTTGGCTCTCTGAGCCTCAGAGCTGCTTGGTCCAAATTGATCCCATTAGGCGGCAGCCCCAACATTGGAGCAGAGACAGGGTTTATGTACTGGAAGGGCAGCAGGAAAGCCAAACTGTTAGGTATGTTCTCAAAATGATGAATACTAGAAGGGCTGCTGTTCTCTAAGTGTGTAAGGAGACCAGGGCTGCGAGTGCGATTGTTGCTTTCGATAAAAGTCCGAATGCCGGAGTCGGCTTTTGACGAGGGCACCGTGACCGCTTGGCCTTCCTTTTCTTGGATGGCCATGAGCTCCACGATGGATTTAGTCTCTCCGAAGCGTAGAAACTGCTGCAGGGTAATGATCTCCTCTTCACGGGACATGATGGTCCAGCGGTCCAGCACCTTGCCTGCAGCATCCTAGAGGCCATATCAAAGAAAGAGAGAGAGAGAGAAAGAGAAAAAAAAGACAAACACAAAAAAATTATTGATTCTGCATAATAACAGCAGGCTGAGGGGGAGGAAAGGGGCGCATATTTGATAGTGGGAAGAAATTCCCCTGGAGCAACTGCAAAAACCGACAATGGGGGGTTCGGGGGGGCGGGGGTCGTGTTTACTGTACTCAGAATCTGTACTGCAGTCTGAGGAACACTTTTAACCTACCGGGTAAATGTGGACTTAACCCAAACTATGCAACAACAATGTACACATCAATGTAAACCTCAATGCACCTGAGATTAGAGCTCAGAAATAGTTTATATAATGTTCAGATGGGGCAGAAATGAGGGGGTAAGTTTTCTTCCGTACCCCGATGTGAAACAGACTCCGTTCCGCTAACTCTGAAAATAATTGTAATGTGACAGTGATACAGAGTCTGTTGCAAAAACACCTTTTATTTTTAATATCTGATATCACTCTGAAATAACACACCCCCCCCCCCCACACCCACACCCCCAC
>JAOUQV010000034.1:18634812-18650741 GCA_028565295.1 Aspidoras spilotus
GGGGGGGGGGGGTCCGACAGTGTGGGAGGTTAGAGGGTGTAGGCAGGTTAGAATGCCAGGGACGAAGAGATAGAATGGGGCGGATCAGTAAGTGTGAAGGAGACAGACAGCGTAGAGGGGTTAGCAGGAAGAGCAGAACAGAAAGTTAAAGAGGAGGATATACAGGAGGAGGAAATAGATGACGATAATATGGCGGGGTTCTCAGATGTAAGCACATCTTAGGAGGAGACCAATGACGCTACACGCTGGAAGAGATTAACTATTTTCTCTGTGAAACATTTGGCAGAGCAGTTGATGTTAGGGATTACTTTCCTGATATAAAAATAAAATCTGTAAAAAATATCCAAACTAATGCAAACCTCGAAGAACTTGACCAAAAAAAAAGGATACAGGATACAGGATAAAAAAATTTCCTAAGGACATTATGAAGAAAAAACGTCCCGTTAAACTAAACGCTAAAATTAAATCAAAATAAAGACATTACATATAGTTTTAATTTTTCACACTGTTCTTATCTCCTCCTCTATTTTCTCTTTTTACACTTTTACGGAGATGTTAAGGATAGATGTAAACGGTGGCAAGGATATAGGTAAAATGGCAGCTGTAGGTACACTCATTAAAAAAAACTTGGATGTAAACTTTTTACAGGAAACCCATAGTGATAAAGAAAATTCAATCGAAGGGGAAATATGGTGGGAAAGGAAATCTTTTATCAGTCATGGCTCCAATGTCAGTGCGGAGTGGATGAATTAAGGTGACTGAGTTTGAACAAGGCAGAGTTTTAATGGTAGAGGCAGAAATAAAGGGGACATCTTTTACTTTTTTTAACTTTTATGCAACTTTTATGGGTCAAGGTTACTGACAGCAGAGTCTCATTGGCAAGAATAGATCGTTTTTCTTTTTCAAAAACTGACAGAAATAAAGTTTTTAAAACAGCCATCATTCCTAATGGTCTCTCAGACCACCATCTTATAACAATAGATCTGATTCTGTATAATAACAAATTTTTAATTTTTACTGGTATTTTAACACTAACTTACTTCAGGATAATGGTTTTTGTAGGAATTTTCGGAAGGGATGGAGACAAAGAAAAGGGAATTTCAGCAGTTTAATTTCATTGAGGGAGTTTGAATAAAACTTAAATCTAAATATTCTGAAATATACAATGGACACAGCAGACACTATGCAAACAATAAAAAAAATATCCTAGAAGATAAAAGAAAATTTTTACTTTAATATCTTAATTAACAGACCAAAGCAGCTCTCATCAGGTCAAGAATCTCCAGTATTAAAGAAAAGGATGATCCGAATGCTTATTTCTTTAACCTCCAGAGAAAAGCAAGACTAAAAAAACAAATGGAATGCCTAAAACGTCCATACGAAAGTATTACATCAGAGACTGCAGAAATAAAAAGAATGGTGGTAGAGTTATACACAAAGCTCTACAGCATGACGGAATGCGACTCATCCTGTAGAGCTGAACTCCCAAAGGACCTGCCCAGGCAAACATCAGAAAACAAGTGCATGCTTGAAAAAAGACCTGGAGAAGCATGAACTCAATGCCAACGGGACGAGCACCTAGAATAGACTAAGTGAATTTTCTAAGCACATTTAGGAACAGATCTGTTGGAAGTTAAATGTTCTTTTAAGGAAAAAAAGCTACCTGTGAGCAGCACGAGAGCAGTACTGTAACTGCTCCCAAAGAAAGGAGACCTAGGACTTTTAAAGAACTGGAGACCTGTATCACTTTTATGTACTGACTATAAGATTCTATCAAAATACCTGGCAAACAGATTAAAACAATGTTTACACACCATCATTCACAAAAAACAATCATACTGCATCCCAAACCGAACTATTATGGACAATCTCTTCCATATCAGAGACATCATAGACATATGTAAGCTAAGCCTCTCCCACCACCGCACATCCACCAGTGGATCAACAGCAAGAGGAGCTCTCCTCCAATTCAACACACCACCGTTAACGACATTCCAAGATGCAACACCTGGGTAAAGGTTCTCCACAAAGGTTCTCTGGATGGAGGTTCTTCACAAAGGTTCTCCAAAAGGCTGCTGGAGGTCCCTGTATAAACTGCCTATAGAGAAGCGTAAAGGTGACCTACAGTGGCGGATAATTACACGGGACACTGGCCACAAACAGACACATGGCGCACATCGACCCCTCTAGAACCAATGAATTTCCTTTCTGTTTAGACCATAGGCCATTTGTTTTTATACTGCCATAGACTACAAATACTGTTTTTATTGCTTAGAGACTGGTGCAGGAAGTTTGTTGTTTTATGGACAGAAAATCTGTATGTGTTTGGGCCAAAATACAAAGTTTCACAAAAGAAATGTGTGATTTTAATAAACTATATTTTTGGTCAGATGAAAGTTGCAATCTGGCTAACAAGGAGAAACAGAATGCAGGGAAACGCTACGCAGGACACAGAGAGAAGTTTTAAAAACTCTGGTTAAAGTCAGACTCAGGTTAGAGTTTGTGTTTTTTAAAGTAACTCTCAGACTGCCAGAGTTCAGGGAGATGTGGGGACAGGGTGAAGTCTTATGCTCACTGAAGAATGAAAACCTAAAGCTTCTTTTTTTAAATTAGGTTTTAGCAATGTACAATGAATGTTTTTAAAAAATGCAATGACCTGCAATGAAGGAAAAATGTGTCCCTTTTATTTTTATTTTTTTAATTATTTTTCATTTTATTGCCACTATATTTATTTATTTATTGCCTGTTTGAAATCTTTGTGTGCTAAATAATAAATGAAAATAAAAAACAGTCAAAGTCTGTCTTTTAGTTCATCTCTCTCTCTGTCTCTCTGATTTACTGTATGTGTGTTAAGTATCATATCATAGATTTTATTATTATTTCTGCCTTAAATGTTAAATGTCTACATTTAAGGAACTAAACAGTGTGTTTGTGTGTGCATGTTCAGAGAGATTGTAATGAGCAATAAAACGTGTAAACATGCTGAAAAATTAAACACACATCTGAGCAGTTATGAACTTCTCTGTTACAAATGTTGCTTCATCCGCAATCCTTAAGCCAGAGTTTACAATTACAGTCATTTGATTATCTCTCTATTCATCTGTGTGTGTGTGTGTGAGTGTATGCATGTGTCTGAGAAACATTTAAATCCATCAGCGCTCTTCTGCCAGATGTTAAAACAATCTTCTGAATATTTTAGTACTAGTGGTTAATCTTCTTACTTAGCAAAGTTCCTAAATGACTCTGTGTTTTTTTAAATCAGAACAGAATTTATGAGCACACATTTATTCTAATTTGTTATGATTTGTTAGGAGAGCACAGTTATTTACTTTTTCAAGATTTGCTCAGAAAATGATATCCAGCACTTCAGGAGTCTTAAAAAAGAAGGGTCAACACTGTAAATGTCAAGTATTTGTTTGAACTGGACGTATATGTCAGTAAAAATGAAACATATGAATTTTTTATAATTGTACTTCATTATAAAATATAAACATCTGACAAAAGGTTCTTAAAAAAACTTAAGTGGCATACATTGTAAAAACCTACATTTTTGCCGTGTAGCAATGAGTGATCATTTTACTTGTAAAATCATAAGAATGTATCTACTGTCTCATTAACTCTAATAATGACATGAGGCATTAGTGGCATTTTTCTAGATTTGGGCCAATATTACAGTTGTTCACAGCTAAAGCGGATAATGACAACAGAAGCAAGTTATTAACATCACTAGCTTCTGTTACTATTACGTTTAATTGTAGACTCAAAAGAATCTGTAACATTTTTCTTTTTTTGTCACCATAGAGCAAGTGGCCAATCAGCATCAACAGGGCCAGGCAGCTCCTCCAACTTTTCCTCCGGGCCCCCCCAAGCCGTTGGTGACGGCGCTGAACCACAGCTCAGTGATTGGCCGGCGGAACGGAAGCCCCGCCCCTCCCCCGCCTGTCGAGCTGCCCACCACACCTGAGTCCGTCCCGCTGCAGGACAGCTGGGTCCTGGGCAGCAATGTGCCGCTGGAGAGCCGGTAACAGACATTAAAACGCAGACCCACACAAACTTTACTCAGCTAAAACTGATTTCTATAATTTACTGAGCTAAAACTGATTTCAATACTTTACACAGCTAAAACTAATTTCAGTACTTTACAGTTAAACCTGATTTCATATATATACATTTTCAGTATTTTTCAGGATTTCAGTATTTACAAAGCTAAAATGATTTCTTTGAATTATACAGCTAAAACTGATTTTAGTACTTTTATTTATTTTTGTTCTATACCCACTTAAACCTAGTTTTAGGGTTATGGGGATGCCTGTGCCCAATTGGCAACTCTGGGCGTGAGGGCAGAAACAACCCTATGCCAATCAATCATAAGAATAATTATTACACAGCTAAAACGGATTTTACTACTTCACAGACAAATACGGTTTTGGTTCTTTTTGCAAAGATAAAACTGAAATTACTTCTTTGAACAGTTAAAGTGATTTCAGTACTTTAGACAGCTAAAACTGAATTCAGTACTTCTTTAATTTCCTAAAAGTGATTTCAGTACTTTACACAGTTAAAACTGATTTCAGTACTATTTCTCATCTAAAACTGATTTCAGTAGGTTACACAGCTAAAATGGTTTAAGCTCTTCTTTACTTGGTTAAACTGAGTTTAGTTCTTTGTTACTCAACTAAAACTGTTATCAGTACACTTTTACTCAGCTAAAGCTGATTTCAATACTTCTTTGCCCAGTTGAAATTGATTTTAGTACTTTTTTACTTGTGTAAAACTGATTTCATTTGTTTTTTACTCAGCCAAACCACATTTATTAGTTCTTTACTCAACTAAATGCAATTTTGAAACACATTTGCTTGCCTAAAGTTGGTATTATTACTTCTTTACACAGCTAAAATTGATTTTAGTACTTTACATGGCTAAATATCATTTTTTACTCCTCTAAATGGATTTAAGGACTTCTTTATACAGTTAAACTTGTTTCAGTATTTTACACAGCTTAAATTGATTTTAATTCTTCTTTGCGCATGTAAAACTGGTTTCAGTACTTTACACAGCTAAAACTGATTTTAGTTCTTTTACAGAGCTAAACCTGATTTCAGTTTGTCTTGAATTGGCTAAAACTGATTTTAGTTCTTCACTCAACTAAAACAGATAAAACAGATAAGTAATTCTTAACACAGATAAAACTGATTTCAGTATTTTAAACAGATAAAATTGATTTTAGTTCTTTTTTGCACAGGTAAACCTGATAAACATTACACAGCTAAAACCGATTTCAATATTTTACAAAGCTAAACCCAATTTCAGTAGTTCGTTACTCATCTAATACTGATTTCAGTTATTCTTTACTTGGCTAAAAGTGATTTTAGCTCTTCTAAACTCAGCTAATGCTTGTTTTAGTACTTCTTTACACAGCTAAAAGTGTTTTTAGTATTTCTTTACAGTTAAAATTGATAGTATCTCTTCTTTTCACAGGTAAAACTGATTTTAGTTCTTCTTTAATAGGTTTGTAAATAAAACAAAAATGTTTTAAAAGCACCTAATATGATATGTAGCAAAAGACACACAAATTTGCTATAAATCAGCATGACTGAAGGTGAACCCCAGGCTTTGGTGCAAAGTGTGTGTGAAAGTGAGAAAGAGAGAGGATGATAGATGCATATTTCAGGTCATGAAATAAGGCCTTCTAGGTAGAAATGTGTTAGTGTTGTTATTTAAAGATATAAAGAGAGAGAAAGAGAAGAGACTTTTAGATAGCAAGATGGAGAAAGAGATTCAGAAAGGTTATTGAGAATATATGATTGAGAGAAATAAAAGAGAGATGAGGAGAAAAAGAGATGGAGTGAGCATGTGAAAAGTGTGCAAGTGAAAAAGGTCGGGTGATAGACAGATAAAACGAGAGAAAAATAGTGAGAGACAGAGAGCGAGACAGAGTGATAGATTGAACCAGAGCAAATAGAAAGATAAAGAGATTGTGAATGACCTGAATAATAAAGGATGAATAAGAAACAGAATAAGCGAAAGAGAAACAGATGGAGAGATAGACAGAGGGATAATGAGTGAAAGCATCGAAAAAGAAGGGGAAAAAAGAGTATACATGTGAAAGAGGAGGACAGAGAGGTAATGAATGAATTCAATTTAGAGAGAGATGTAGGAACAAAAGGATTATAGACGAGTGTGAATAGATGCATGGTGAAATGATTGATCGTGGTTTTGTTCGTTTTTATGCAGTTTGGTTGCCATAGTAACGATGCAGCTATTTTATAGAGAGCGAAATATTGAGTTCCAGAATAAAAGGGAGATTGAAAGATAGAGAACGAGAGAGAGAAACCGAAAGAGAAACAGAGAAAGAGTAGATAGAGATTAATGGAGAGAAATAAGGAGAAAAAGGATTTGATTATATTAGATTAGCATAGATATGTGTGTGTATATGTATGTATATTTATAATATATATATTTCTATGTATCCATATAACTGGCGAACCCTATATAATATTCCTTTTTTTCCCCTATTCTCCTATTCTTTATATTATATATTGTACATAATTTTATTGTATTTTATTTTTCATTCATAAATTTATTGTTATGTTTGTTTAAATTCTTGTAACACACTGACAATACAGTAACTGCACGGTCATATATATGTGTAAATGGTTGGAGATGCGTCAGGAAGGCCATCCGGTGTAAAACATTTGCCAAAACTAAAATGCAAGTTAATAATTGTTCATCTATACCGGATCGATCGCAGCCCGTATTAACGACCGCCCCCAGTATAGGTGGCAAACCGTGTACTAGTGGAAATTGGACTACTGTTTGCCAAAGACGACAAGGAGGAAAGCATGTGAGGAGAAGAACAAAGAACAGGAGAGTCAAGAGGGTAAGACTGAAGGTAGCAACCCTGAATGTAGGGACGATGACAGGGAAAGGTAAAGAACTGGCTGACATGGTGGAGAGAAGAAAGGTGGATATTTTATCATGGCGTGGATAAGAGGTGAAAAGGAGTTGGGGTGGTCTTGAGGGAGGACTATGCAAAGTGTGTTGTTAAGATGAAAAACCTATAAGGAGAGATGTTGGTGGATTTTGCAAAGATGATTGAAATGGCTGTGGTAAGCCTTGTGAGGCAGAGAGATAGAGCAGGAAAGGATGTGCAACATGTCAGGCTGATTAAGGATAGAAATTAAAAGGTACTGACAGGTGAAGCGAGGGTAAGAGAAAGGTGGAAGGAGTATTTTGAGGAGCTGATGAATGAAGAGAATGACGGGAAATAAGAGTTGAAGGCATAGAAATAGTGGAACAGGATATAGCAATGATTAGGAAGGATGAAGTAAGAAAAGCTTTGAAAAGGATGAAGAAGGGAAAAGCAGTCGGACCCAAACACATACCGGTGGAGGTATGGAAATGTATAGTATTTTTGAGAGTGAAATGATGCCTAAGGAATGTAGGGAATTTGTACTTGTACTGATTTATAAGAACAAGGGTGATGTGCAAAATTGTAGCAATTACAGGGGCATAAAGTTAATGAGTCACACAATGATGATTTAGTAAAGAGTTGTTGAAGCTAGGCCTAGACAATCAGTGACTGTGAGCAGCAGTATGGTTTCATTAAAAAAAAAAGAGCACCACAGATGTGATTTTTTTGAGAATGCTGATGGAGAAGTATAGAGAAAGTCAGAAAGCGCTACACTGTGTCTTTGTGGATTTAGAGAAAAACATAAGGCAGAGAGAGGAAATGTTTTGTTATATGAGGAATTCTGGAGTGGCTGAAAAGTATGTTAGCTTGGTATGAGAACAGCATGACAGTAGTGGGATGTGCTTAAGGAGTAGCTTTAATGTAAAGGTAGGACTGCATCAAGGATTAGATCTGAGCCTCTTCCTGTTTGCTCTGGAGATGGACAGACTAAAAAGTCAGACAGGAATCACCATGGACTATGATGTTTGCAAATGACATCATTATCTGTAGTGAGAACAGGGAACAGCTAGAAGAGAACTTTGAGAGGTGTTGGTATGCTCCGGAAAGGAGGGGAATGAAAGTCAACACATGTAAGACAGAATACATGTGTGTAAATGAAAGGGAGGTAGAACAGTCAGGCTACAGGGATAAGTAGTCACAAAGGTGCAGGAATTCAGATACTTAGAAGCAGCTGTCCAAGCAGATGGGAAGTGTGGAAAAGAGGTAAAAAAGAGTGTACAGGCAGGATGGAGAAAAGTGTCAGGAGTAATGTATGACAAAAGGTTAATGATTGTTCATCCATACCGGATCGGTCACGGGCCGGGTTAACAATGGCCAGTATGGGTGGCAAACAAGGTAGCAATGACATGAAGCAGAGCTGGAGGTGGTAGAGTTAATAATTGTTCATCCATACTAGATCGGTATAAGAGGGTAATATATGACCAGCCTTGTATGGTTTAGAGACAGTGACAATGACTAAGCGACAGGAAGCAGAGCTGGAGGTCGCAGAGCTTAAGATGTTGAGTTCCTCGTTAGAAGTGACTAGGAGGGACAGGATTATGACTGAGAATATCAAAGGGACAGCACAGGTTTGAGAATTAGGAGACAAAGTTAAAGAGGGCAGACTTGAGATGGTTTGGACATGCATAGAGGAGGAAAATAGATATATTGGTAGGATGTTAGAAATGGAGCTTCCAGGCAGGTGGCAGAGAGGAAGACCAAAGACTGACTTGACTTGCTGTGGCGACCCCTGATAAAAGTGAGAGGCTGAAAGAAGGAGAAGGGCTGTGTGTGCATATGTGTCAGGCAGATATATATTGTCCTGCTAAGACACAACTCCCCTTCATTTCCCCTAAGAGTCAGTGCAGTGTGTATGTTGGGCATGAAGGAGAACTGGGTGTGTATCTGTTACACTCAGCAAGGAAGAACAGCTCTGTCTCTATATCTCTATAGAGTCATTGTAGACTCTGTCTACATACGCTCTGTATGTAGAAGCGATGATTTATGATAGCGACCCGTTTCCATGTGCCTGTACATTGTCAGTGTGGTTTTGTGTATAATATCAGTCACTTTGTTCAGGTACTCGGCTACAGCGCGGTTTAGGGACAAATAATGTAGCATTTTGCTTTGTGTTTTTGTTTGTGTTCTAGTCTGTGATGTAGTTTTTATTTCTGGAGTTTTATTACCTGGTTTGTTCTAATTGATCTTATGTCCCACTGTTCCTCATGTACAACAATGTTAACGTGTGTTAATGTGTTGAGGTTTAGGACCAGCCGGGTTAGGAAACTCTTCTCTATGTTCAGCTCTTGGCATCGCAGGGCTTTATAGTGGTAGGAATGGGGGGACACTGTATTTGAGATAGAGCAAATATTTAATAGATTTTTTATGAATTTTGATTAATTATGGATATTGTCCTAATTGTAGATTTGAGAGTGGTCCCCATATCTTACTACCATACTGGAGGATTGGTTGAACAGTAGATTGGAATAATTTCAGACAGATTGTAATTGGTAGTTGGAAAGGAATCTGTTCAATCCTGCAGGATTGAGATTTCCAGTGGAACTCATCTTCAATCCTAGATATGTGTATTCTTTACACAACTTTATTGTGTGTTTCTATTGTGAATAATGTGTTTCCCTGTGATCTGGATCTCTTCTGTAAAATTATGGATTTGCTCTTTTTGTCCAGAAAGGTGTCTAATTGATGTTGAATTTCATGGTGCCTGATTGCTTTCTGGAAATCTTCTGTTTTCAACCCATACGTACGATCTCCTGATATTGTACAACTTCCTGGGCTTTGTGTGTGGTGTGTTTAGCTTTTGATGAACACAGTAATTTGGCTGTGTGGTTTAATTGTGATTGCACTGAGAGAGATAGGATCCAAATCTGTAACCAGTATAATCTACTGCACTGTTGCCAGGAGGTGAACAGAAAGAACATTCTCCTAAAGATTCTACTATCTACTAGTCTACTACAGGGGTTGGACAATGAAACTGAAACACCTGGTTTTAGACCACTATAATTTATTAGTATGGTGTATGGCCTCCTTTTGTGGCCAGTACAGCGTCAATTCGTCTTGGGAATGACACATACAAGTCTTGCACAGTGGTCACAGGGATTTTAAGCCATTCTTCTTGCAGGATAGTGGCCAGGTCACTACATGATTCTGGTGGAGTAAAACGTTTTCTGACTTGGTCCTCCAAAACACCCCAAAGTGGCTCAATAATATTTAGATCTGGTGACTGTGCAGGCCATGGAAGATGTACAACGTCACTTTCATGTTCATCAAAGTCTTTCACCAATCTTGCTGTGTTGCTGTGGTGCATTGTCATCCTGATACACGGCACCGCCTTCAGGATACAATGTTTGAACCATTGGATGCACGTGGTCCTCCAGAATGGTTCGGTAGTCCTTGGCAGTGACGTGTCCATCTAGCACAAATATTGGGCCAAGGGAATGCCATGATATGGCAGCCCAAACCATCACTGATTCACCCCATGCTTCACTCTGGGCATGCAACAGTCTGGGTGGTACGCTTCTTTGGGGCTTCTCCACACCGTAACTCTCCCGGATGTGGGGAAAACAGTAAAGGTGGACTCATCAGAGAACAATACATGTTTCACATTGTCCACAGCCCAAGATTTGTGCTCCTTGCACCATTGAAACCGACGTTTGGCATTGGCACGAGTGACCAAAGGTTTGGCTATAGCAGCCCGGCCGTGTATATTGACCCTGTGGAGCTCCCGATGGACAGTTCTGGTGGAAACTGGAAAGTTGAGATGCACATTTCATTCTCCCATGATTTGGGCAGCCGTGGTTTTATGTTTTTTGAATACAATCCGGGTTAGCATCCGAACATCCCTTTCAGACAGCTTCCTCTTTCTTCCACAGTTAATCCTGTTGGATGTGGTTTGTCCTTCTTGGTGGTATACTGACATTACCCTGGATACCCCGGCTCTTGATACATCACAAAGACTTGCTGTCTTGGTCACAGATTCTCCAGAAAGACGTGCACCAACAATTTGTCCTCTTTTGAACTCTGGTATGTCACCCATAATGTTGTCTGTATATTGGGGGAGTTAGTAATCTTTCTTGAGTATTGGCTGAATATGTAGTTGTTACCCTGTTCTGTGTTGAGATCAGGTAAAGATCAGGTAGAGATCCAGTACGAGCGTTCATAGCTCCACAGATCAGTATACTTCCCTGAGCCTGGAAGCCGCTGATCTGATCATAGGGAACATGAAAATCTCTTCATTATAATAAGGGGATTCTCTGGGGGGTTGTAGACTGTGCAGATTAAAATATCTGTTGGACTGTTCATCAATTCTTTATAACTTTATTCCACTCTTTCTCTGTCTATTTCGCACTATCACTCTCTCTATCCTCTTTCTCACTCTCTCTCTGCGCATGTGCGGCGTAGGATCGAATAGCACGAGGAGCGTGCTGAAAGCGGTTGGCGTTTAGCCAATGTTTTTGTAGTTTTTTTTTTGCGGTTATTGTTTTTCTTTTTTTGTGTGCATGAGTGTGTACATTTTTGTTTTGCATTTGTGGGAGTGCGGGTGTGTGTGAGCACGTGCGATTGTGTGTGTAGCATGGTGGGATTTATGGCAGATCAGGTGTGTTCGAGTCTAACTCATGGTGTGCATGTAGTATGCAACACGAGTGTAACTGAATGTGTGTTAGCTGCTGGAGATGTGGTGGGTCATTCAAATATAGTGACTGCTTCAAGAATGAACAGCGCTATAGTTATTTTCCTCAACACTATTGAAAACGCAAACAGATTGAGAGTGGCATTGTTATAAATAATGAACTGATCAGTGTGTCTCCTCTTAGCTCACCTACTAGGAAGATTATTTCTGGTCACTGCTCCGGGCACCTGTGCTCACTTCACCTGTGTGTGTGTATTTGTGTGTTTCACTGTACGGATGGGTTAAATGCAGAGGACCAATTCCGCTGTGTGCAAAACATAGTAGCAAAATGTATCACTTTCACTTCCATACTGTCCAATGTTCCACCTTTTATTCCTGATAAAGTAATTCTTAGAGAGCTTATAAGATATGGTTGTGTTATCTCCAGAGTTAAGAAAGTCCCCTTGGGCATCAACTCACAGAACGTCAAACACATGCGCTGTTTCAGAAGAGTGGTTTTCATGGTACTGAAGGAGGGTATTGATGAGCTTAACTCAGGGTTTAAGTTTAATGTAGATAGTTATGCCTACACTATTTTTGTCTCCTCAGATACAGATATTAAATGTTTTAAATGTAACCAGATAGGACACCGAAGAATACAGGGGGTGATAGTGCAGTGATGGAAACGACTGTGCAGGCAGGTGCACCAGTCATTACACCAGTGATATCTGAAGTGGACATTGTGGAGATAGACGATGTACCATAGGTTAAAACACAGACAAAAAGGAAGATAGGTAAAGGACAAGGAGTTAAACAGGCTTTTAAACTAATTAAAAGCGAGTCAGACATTGAAGAAGTTGCAGTAAAAGTGACTCACAGAAAGCTGAGGTGCCAGACATTAGCACAGTCGGTGAAATAAAGGATTTTTTAAAGAATACCAAATATCAGAAAAATTTTAAAAGACATTTTAAAAGAGCAGGAGCGTTTGACGATTCAGAGCATGAGCGAATAAGGAAAATTATCACATAAAATAACTTAGTTGAACAAAGATAAATTGCTTTTATAGTTCTTATGTTTAATTGCTTTACTAATCTCCTTTACTTTTATTTTACTAAACGGGTTTTATATTGCAAGTCTGAATATTAATAGTGTGAGAGATCAGGAAAAGATGGTAAAGCTTTACGAATTAATAAAACAGAAGCAAATTGATGTCACAATGCTTCAGGAGACCCACAGTGATCACAACAATGCTGCTGACTCTGTGAGTGAGTGGAGCGGCTTGTGATTTTAAGTCACAATACCTCACTTAGTAGATGGGTTGCTCTTCTTTTCAAATGCAGTTTTATTTCCGTTGCTTTTACAGTTGAAGAGATTTTAAAATGTGGGCTTTTAAAATTAAAAGCTTTTCATGAGAATGAGGTTTTAGTTTTTATCTGTGTGTATGCTTCCACCAATGCATAGAGAGAATGGTGTTTTTACATGAGCTAAGCACGGTAATAGCTAATTGCAACACCTCTGAAATTTTAATTCTGGGTGGAGATTTCAACTGTACAGCAGAGAACAGAAACAGGAACCATGCAGAACCTCATATTGCCTCCCGAAAACATCTGTGGGAGATGGAGGCCCACGACCTATTAGATGGGGAGAACTACACTGAAATTGTACACATGTTTACACCAAATTACTGTTTTTGTGAAGGCTTTTATTGTCCCAGTAGGCATCTCTGATCACTTCATGGTGAAGGTTTTTATCCGTGTGAAGCCGAAAAGTGCCTACTGGCATTTTAACACCACACTTTTAGATGATGCCAATTTTAAAGAGTCTATTATTTATTTATGGATCAATTTTAAATCAAAGAAATCTAATTTTAACTCTTTACAAGAATGGTGGGAAATGGCAAAAATACAAGTTTTAATCATCTGCAAAGATTAACTGGGCTAAAAGTGATGCCGTTTTAATTGGAAGGTGGGACAGGGAGCCAAGAGGTCTTGTCTGGAAAGAAGGCGGTTTTAAATACTTGGGTGTCTACCTAGGTAATGCTGGGTTTTTAAAGAAAAACTGGGAGGGTATTGTTAAGGGATGTTAAGGGCAGACTGAGCAAGTGGAAGTGGCTGGCTCCAAAAATGTCCTACAGGGGGCGAACGCTGGTGATAAAAAAACCTTGCAGCATCGTCCCTGTGGCACAAGCTGGCCTGTGTGGATCCACCACCGAAGCTACTTGGAAAAATCCAGGCACTGCTAGTGGACTTCTTATGGGACAATCTACACTGGGTTCCTCAGAGCATCTTATACCTACCCAAGGACGAAGGGGGGCAGGGGCTGGTTCAGCTGGCCAGCCAAGCAGCAGCCTTTCGCCTCCAGTTCATTCAGAGACTCCTCACTGGACCCAGGAACCTAGTGTGGAGAGCAGCAGCCTGTGGAATACTACAAACAGTGGAAAACCTTGAACTTGATAAAGTGCTGTTTTTAATGAACACAAGTACAATGAATGTAGCTGGACTACCTGCTTTTTATTGTGGACTTTTTATCTGGAACTGTTTTAAAAGGGAATATACAGGACAAAGGACCGTTCACGGGCTCCTGGCCGAGCCACTGGTCCACAGTGAGCGTCTGGACATCTTCAGAGGGACCACCCTGATGTATCCAAAGTTTTCACATCCTCCAGCATTGTCACACCTCATCAGCTGATCAACATTACAGGGTCTGACTTATCTAGGGAGGAGGATCTGGCAGCACGTATGGGAATAAGGTCTGTACGTGTTGTAAATCAACTTCTGCACCGGTGGAGGTCAATGCTAACATCAGACAAGCTGATGGAATGTAATACTACTAACAGTCTAACAAATGAGACCTTTTTCTCCAGCTGAGCATCGCTCCAGACTTTGCGGTTCTTTTCTGGAGTGTGAAGGCGAAGGGGGGATGAAGTTGAACACAGTGTCGAGTAAACTGCTCTACAGAGCCTGTGTAAAGTTTTTTAATGAGAAAAAGCTGAATGGAAAGGTAGACACTACATTGAGAAATATACTGGGTTTCATGAGAATTTTACAGCATGGAGGGCACTATATAAACCACCATTATCCAAAAGAACCTGTGACCTGCAGTGGAGGATTTTACACTGTATTGTCACTGTTAACTCTTGTATCTGTATTTTAAACCCTTAGGTTTTACCACAGTGTCCATTCTGCACAGATAGAAAGACTGTTTTTCATGCATTTATTCGCTGCTTTAGACTCTCACCACTCTTTGTTTTATTGTGGAGCGTTTTACAGACACGTAATGTGATTTTTACTCTTGAGATTTTTATTAAATATAAAAATGTGTGCGTAAACACAGAGTCAGTACTGTGAGAGTTCTGTCCAGACTCAATAAATCACAGGTTTTAATAGATTTTAATTTTTATAAAAGCACAGGGGACTTGGGAACCTATTTTATAAAGGCTTTTAAGTACTGGTATATTTTTTTAGTCACTATGTTTGTAAAAGTCAAAAGTCTTGCTCTCTCTCTCTTTCTTTCTGTTTGTGTCTCCTTTGCTCTTATTATCGAACAACTATGTTGGACATCTATTATTAATGACTTGCTCCAGTCCCTGTGCTTAAGCCATTGAGGACACACACAGTATGGTACAGTATTTTTCCAGAGAAGAGATTGTACCTAGTGACCATGTTTTGTTACTCATTGGCAATTATAGAGGCAGTTCGCAATTTAAATTTCACAACAACACATCTCAAAAAGTTGGGACAAGACCATTTTTACCACTGTGAGACATCCCCTTTTCTCTTTACAACAGTATGTAAACGTCTGGGGACTGAGGAGACAAGTTACACAAGTTTAGGGTTAGGAATGTTAACCCATTTTTGTCTGATGTAGGATTCTATTTGCTTAACTGTCTTAGGTATTTTTTGTCGTATCTTCCGTTTTATCTTCTTCTTCTTCTTTCGGCCTCTCCCTTTTATCAGGGGTCACCACAGTGTGTCAACCTTTTCCATCTCACTCAGTTCCCTGCATCTTATGCTTTCACACCAACTACCTGCATGTCTACATTGACCACATCGATATATCTCCTCTTTGGTCTTCCTCTCTGTCTCCTGTCGGGCAGCTTCATCCTCCTACCAGTATATCCACTGTCTCTCCTCTGCACTTTTTGGATGGTCCAAACCATCTCAATCAGCCCTCTCTAACTTTGTCTCCTAATTTTTCAACATGGGCTGTCCATCTGATGTTCTCATTCTGAATCCTGTCCATCCTGGTCACTCCTAATGAGAACCTCAACATTTTAAGCTCTGCCACTTCCAGCTCTGCGTCCTGTCTCTTAGTCAGTGCCACTGTCTCCAAACCATACAACAAGGCTGG
>JAOUQV010000034.1:18673967-18685713 GCA_028565295.1 Aspidoras spilotus
CTCTCTATCTTCTTTTCTCTAAAACACCCGTTCTCTTAATTTCAAGTAAACATTTTTTTTTTTTAGCATAGATGTTTATACATGTCGGCTAAAATAATTGCATCTCACACATGAGTGAAGCACATGAGTTTGAGCGGTGTAGATTATAAGTGGTGAAGTGCATTGTTTCATGCTTAATTTACATGCAAAAATAGAAAAGTGAGTAATCGAAAGACTTTTAAAAGTTTTTTTTGTTCAAGAAGCTGCCGAAGATCAACACCCAACACATCAGTAAGTCGACATAATGTGAAGGTGGTCTTAAAGGTGAGCGAGGAGAAGTGTGTTTTGACTGTGAGGAAAATGGTGGGCTATAGCAATATCGTTGTGGCTTTCCGAACGGACAGTGGTATCGTCTTGGTTATAAAACATTATGGATGTGCAATGCAGTGATAGAATGCGAGTTATCATGATATGGAAAATTAGTTTCCAATTAAAGAATATACCAATGGAATCCGGATCTCCTTTCCTTTCGTTCACTAACCCACATGATTTTACACAGTCTTGACTAGCCTTATCGCGCTTAAAGTTTTTAAATAAGTAATTCAAGTAACTTTCTATAAAATTTTGTTTAATAAAGGTCAGATTTTTTTGGCAAGGTCAAAAGATGTTCAGCTTTGTTTAACAGTTATCTTTGAAAGTCTTGTATACGTAGGTAGACCCTGAGGTGTGTTTTTAACCTTCCATGGCTCCTGGCTGGCTCGCCAATGGTTATATTTTTCAATCCATATTTTTTTTTTTACTTTTTATAGTTGCTTCTGTAAAAATCTTCTCAACCTCAAATCCTCTGGACGTTAAGCCGTCTTCAGACCTAGTGAGAAAAAGTTTTTTGGTGAAAATGGAAATAAAAAGGATTATATTTTTGTTTGGAACCAGAATACGCGCTTTGAGTCAGTCAAAAAACAAGTTATGAAATCCCATGATGCATTGTACTAGCTAGTTTCCAGATAATACATTCTGGATTTACCCATAATGCACTGTTGCTGAATTGGATGTTTGATCCGAATGGCTCTTGGCAGCACTTTCTTCAACTTTTGACATTAATAACACACAAACACACACACAGCATGACAGAGTTTTCACAAAGTCATAAAGACACAGTAATGTTCCCTCAGACACACACTACGCTCGAGGAGCAGCGAGACACATGCTGAGAAATCACATCACCGTCATACTAATGTCTCTGAGCTGGAAAGAGAGACGGATGAACGGGAAATGAAAGAGAAAGAATGAAACAAAAAGGACAAACGGGATGAGGCGAATAGTGGCGATGTGAGAAATATGTTGTGTCTGAAATTGTAATCTGGCTCACTGATTCACTATTTATTATTGCAACTACACCAAGGGCAGCCATGAGGTTCGGAAAAACATTTTAAAATCCACAACATCATAAATTTCTAAGGGAAGTATTTTTTCTGAGACATGGAATTTTATACTTAATATATAAATAGTTGGACTAATGTACGAAAGCACTGACTATTTTAAAGTTAGTAAAGTATAGTAAATATAGTAGTGAGTCAGAATGACATTTTAGATTAAAAAAAAAAAAAAACAAAGAATGATTCTGGCTTTTACTACTAAATATCAAAAGCAAGTGTAATGCTCAAAGTCCCTGGAAGAACTGTATCAAATTAACCAACCGTTACCATTTTTTTCAAATTTAGTAGAATTATAATACAGTTAGGTGCTGTTTTCATGTGTGGGCAAAATTCTATTATGTTTTCAGAACTTACTAATTGAAGTTGTACATGGACCACATAGTTTGGACACCCCTGGCACAAACTATACGAAAATAACAGCTAATTACTGTATACTATGGAAGTCTAAATCTACTAAGATACAGTTATTAAGAAATAAGGTTATTACACATTACTATAACTTTACAATTTTACTATAGGATTTCTAGGTAATTCCAGAAAGAATTGTAAGTTTTACCTTAATTTTTTTACACTTAAGGGCAGTCATAGGCTTATGGTGAAGGAACCGGCCTTGTGACCAAAAGGTCCAGAGTTTGATTCCCGGTAGCACTAAGTCAAGATATAGATGAAGTGCTCTTGGGCAAAGCACCTAACCACCAGTTGCCCCCGTTTTGAAGGCTGCTCACCTCTTAGGGCATGTGTGCTCACTTCACATGTGTGTAAATGTGTGTCTTACTACACAGATGGATTAAATGCGAAGGACTAATTCCGCTGTGTGCAAGAATAGTGACAAATAGATCACTTTCACTTTTTTACTTTCATTCTTTCTTTGTATAATTGATGTCTCTAAAATCCCTGAAGCCCCTTTAACACATGAACAGTAATCCTTAAATGTTCCCAAATTTACACGGAGAAGCTGTATGTGTGAATGCGATCCCTTGAAAAATTCATCCCGGGTCTTATCCTCATAGCATCCCAGTCAATGTGCTGGGTAAAATATCAGTCAGTGCATGTGTGTACGCAGCCGGAAACGTACCGAAAAATTACAGTGGGCATGGTCATGATGTATTTTATTAATACGTATGTTTCTATTAATTCAGTTCAACTTTATTTATATAGCACTTTATACAATAGAACAGTGTCTAATGCAGTTTTACAGAAACTATTTTCAGGATATAATCTTGAAGGTTTTATATATATATATATTTGCCCTTTCAGGCTTAGGACAATTTCACGTCTCCAATTCACATAGCATGCATGTTGTGGACTGTGGGTGAAACCGGAGCATCTGGAGGAAACCCTTGCAAATAAGTTACTTTTATTTAACCAAGTTTTGCCAGACAGCAATATATATACAAGTAGATTACTCCATTAATTTTGCACTGAATCTAGAATATTCTTCTTCTTCATCTTTCGGCTTTGTCTCTGTCACCAGGGGTCGCCACAGTCCCTTGCATTATGATTAGACACGTTTTACATTGGATGCCCTTCCTGACACAGCCCTCACTGTTTTGGGCTTAGGACGGGACCATTTAGCTTCTCCAATTCACCCAGAATGCATGTCTTTGAAATGTGTGAGGAAACAGGAATACCTTAAATACCCATGCAAACATGTGGAGAACATGCAAACTCCTCACAGAAACTTGCCCTGTGGGGGGTGCTTGGGATCTTTTTGCTGCGAGTCCACAGCACTTTGTACTATGCCACCATGCCGCCCTGAATCTAGAATAAAGTTTAAAAATGAATTACTATTTTCTTTGGATAATCTCTTCGGGATTAATTTTACATGTGAAATCTATAGAAAATATTGCCTGTTCTGTCACAATATATGCTCTGTGCTGTCTGTCATTCATTCTTGTCACCTGGTCATGTCTGTTAGGTTACAGTAACAGTAACTGTCTGTGTGAAATGCATGAAATTTCCATTCAAAATTTATAAAGTTTTACATGACTTAGTTTGCTGTCATCATTATGGTTGAGTCAACCGACATCCTTACAGTAAACGAAACAAAACTCTTCAACTTCAGCAGCATTTGTGCATATGCATACTGCATGTGCCACCCAGGCGCCTCCCCACGAGAAACATTTCCTCTGTAGTGTGAACCTACCCACAGAACAATTCATGGATAATCGTTACATGTGTAAAAGAGCAACTCCGGAAGAACTCTGGAACCAATATGGTGGAGCTCCCCCAAACTTTGTGTGAAAGGTGCATGAGGCTGTTCTTCTGGAGACATTGAATGTGCCATTACATTTTTTATTTCAGAAAAATCCCTTCATTGTAGTATGTTTTTTTTGGTTATGTAATTCATTGTGCTCTTTACTGAATGACTCTTAAATGTTTTGTCTGATGTAAAAGTAGTTTGTGGGTAAATTGTAGTGAGATTGTATATTGTAGTGAGTTTACGGAACACGCAACACTTTCAACAGGAACAGAAAACACTGCTTGAAAAGCCTTTCTAATACAAAGTAAGTGCTGTTAGTAGTTTCATCATGGGTAATGCTGACAAAAATATTTTTTTCTTTTGGTCTCTCCCCCAGATGCTCGAGTTGCCTGGGCCTCATTTGTTTAATGTAATAGCGAAGCTGGGAAAAACATTTATTGATGAAAAATCTTTTCTTTTTTTTATTCTTTCTTCAAGTTTGGCAGTTTGAGAACTTTTTTATGGTATGGAGAATGAGTGAGAAATGGAAGGAGAAAGAAAGAAAAAGAGATAGGAAGAGATTACAGTTATAGGAAGCTAAGAGACAGAATGAATGAGTAATGATGGAATGATAGGAGAGGCAGATGATGAGAGCGATATTAAGATTAAAGAAACTGAAAAGCAGAATGAATGAGTGAATGATGAAATGAGGATTGAGTCAGATGTTGGGGAGAGAGAGATTAAAGGAGGTTCGAGGAGGCTGGTAAGCATAATAAATAATGGAATAAATAAATGATGAAATCATGAAAAGAGGGAAGGCAGATATTGAAATCAAGAAGAGAGGGAGAGAGAGATGAAGAGTTATAGGAAGTTTATAGGAAGTGCATAGGCAGAATAATGAAATGAGGAAGATATGGAATGATGGCATGAGAATAGGCAGACATTGAGGTGCAGAAGAAAGAAAAAGAGAGAGATAGCTGGGGTTATGGAAAGTTTATAGGCAGTGGAAAGGAAGATTTATGGAATGACACAATGAGGGAATGATGGCAAGAGTGAAGTCAGAAATTGAGAGAGAGACGGAGGGTTATGGGACATTTAAAAAAAAACTGAAAAGCTGAATGAGGGAATGAGTTAATGATGGAATGAGGGAGTGATGGAATAAAGGAAAGCAGATATTGAGATGAAAGTGATAGAGAGGGAAGTGTAGTAGAAGTGGAGATGTAGCATGAGGGTGAAGGCAGATACTAAAATTTAGAAGCTGTGGCAGAGAGTTGTATGAAATTTATGAATAAGGGAATGAAGGATAGAAGATATTGATTAAGATAGAAATATATATAGAGAGGGTGGAGGGTCACAGGAAGTTTATAGGAAGTGGAGAGGTAAAATGTGCAAACGATAGAATCGAAACGAGAGACAACGTGAATCAGAGAAATGTACGTGTTGGTCATGTGAGTATCGGACACTTGAGGCCAGGTGTTTACTTAGCGTTTACCTTCATGTTGTAGCATGTTGTAGTCGTTAGAGATAGAGCTTGTGAAAGAGAATACTTGTCATTTACCTTCGGACACTTTTTTCTCTCTTTCTCTCTGTCTTCTCTTTAATTCCGTCTCACTCTCTTTTCGTCATTCGTTACTCGGTTTGAAACGATAATGTTAATATTTAAACACGCTCCTCAACTTCCTTAGAAAACATTTATTTAACAATTGAGCCAAGAAATAGACAGAAATATAATGATCGGGGAAAAGATTTTGGAGAACATTTTGAGAAAGAAAAATTAGCAGGATTAGGGAAAAGGGAAAGGGGTGATGAGGAAAGGTTAGTAAAAAACAGGAGACACAAAATGGGGATTTTTGAGGAAGTAAAAAACAGAAAATAAAGAAAAAAGAAAAAAGGAGAGGGGAAAGAATAAAAGAAAGTAAGAGAGAATTAAAGTAAATAACAGAAGAAAGAAAAACAGAGACAGATAGAAAAGGAAAGAATGAACAGAAATAACAGACAGAAATAACAAACAAAATGCAAACAAACTAGAAAGAAATAACTACAGAACAAAAGAAAGAAGGAAAAAGACAAGAAAGAATGCCAGAGAGAAAGAATGCAAACAAGCAAGAAAGAAAGAAATTAACGACAGAGGAAAGGGAGAAAGACAGAAAGAAAGAATGTCAGGGAGAAAGAAAGCAAACAAACATGCAAGAAAGGCAGAACAAAAGAAAAATAAAGAAAAAAGAAAGGAAACAAAAAAAGACAGAAAGAATGCAAACAAACAAGCAAAAAAAAGAAAGGAAGAAAGAAAGAACCATAAAAGTGTGAAGAGGAAAAATGGATAAGTAAATAAGAAGGATTCCTCACAGTATGTGCAATTCAGTCTTTAAATCTTACTAAATTGAACCACACACAAACAAACACACACAAGGGCCAGCAATTGGCCCAAACCTCTCAAACTCCCAAATGTCGATCTGTTCTGTGTCCTGTTCTTCCCACTACACTTTTTCCTGGCACGCGTTTTCTCTCCCTGAGCAGTACCCTGCTGTTGATCAGACCTTCACAGATGGTGTGTTTCTCTCCATTTCACACATTGAGCATGAGTGTCGGTCTACACACCGTGTCTCAAGACACAATCCTATGTGATTATACAAATTAAACATGGCTACCGAAAATGTTCTTAGAATGTTTACTTGCTAGTAACACTGCTGGATTTCTTTAAGAAGCTAAGATTACTGTAGCTAGCTCTAAAAACACTTTGTTACTTAAGCTAGTTATGTAGCATAAATAACTAGCTATTCATTTCTGGATGGCAGTCTCTGCACAATGCTGTCTACTTCTGATTCTGATTAACATGTTAGCGGCCATATGTCTAGCTAGCTAGAGAGTAGTAGTAATGTTTAGCAAACACATAAGGTAAATGTTTCTATTTCAGCAGCCATATGCTAGTTAGCTAAATAAATGTTTTGAGTGTGAAAAGTTTTACTTAGTAGTGACATATTTTCACATCTGAGATCAATTTAAAACAGCATGTAAAGCACATTTAATAGAACATGAAACATGCAGTCACTCACCGACACGCTGCATCATGTGGGTGCAAAACCCCGCCCACACCCTAGTCTAGCCATGACGGATGTCACAATACAATATAACAGTTATTTGACAGTATGCTTCATAATCATATTTGACTTTCTATAATTATTTTTCTAGGTTACATCTTAGGTAAATCTTTATATTACCAAATTATCAGTATTATTATTTTGATATTTCAATATTTGTCCCATTTATATTCTTATTTTTAATTTGTTATTAGTAAATTCATGGCAGCTATGTGATAATTATCTAATCTAGCTATAGCTAATTATAAATTAGTATTTTCCCAAAAATATTCCATAACATGTGAGTTAAAAATGTATATATTTTATGATGTTGTAACTTTTAAACTAGCTAAACAACTGTTTTAAGTATTTTCTTAGAAATTTACCAATGTCTGCGTAAT
Organism: Aspidoras spilotus; assembly: GCA_028565295.1. Classification (NCBI taxonomy): domain Eukaryota; kingdom Metazoa; phylum Chordata; class Actinopteri; order Siluriformes; family Callichthyidae; genus Aspidoras; species Aspidoras spilotus. Next base: position 18,681,043 of record JAOUQV010000034.1, read on the forward strand.
TAAGTAATTGAGCTAAATAAGGAATTTTTTGTACTGATTTATTTTTAAGACAATTTGGTCTGACACAAAAGTTATTATTCCCAATCTTTTTTTTTACTCTCAGTTGTCTTAAATGTGCCAGCTAGCAAAATTCTTAACTTTAGATTTTAGCCATTTCATGCACACTTCTATGCTTCCAGGAAACAGTGTTCTTGCAACTGCAACCACTAAAATGATGATGACTGAGTTTGTGATTTTCTTCCAGTCTTAAATAGGAAGCACATGGGAAGCAATTTCAATGCTGTATTCCCTCAGAGTTGTTTTTATTTCTACTTTGGTGATCAGTATCTATGACTTAGGTTAAAGGATTCTTCTAAAATAAATTCTTTATTAATGTTACTATAAAATTTTAAGATACAGTCTGAATCAATGGGACAGAGCTACCACAAGAGGATAGTTTAAGGTTGGCCTGCTAAGCCCTTTGTAGAATAATTAAGGGTGTATTATTGCCAGCTGATTTCTATTAGTGAGTGCATGATCTCAGCACAACTACTAAGGACTGTTATTTAATTTCATTGAGTATTGAAAAGTAATTCAATGATAAGTCTCGAACATGACTTCAGTGCTGAAACAATAAATAAAGAATTCCATATACGGTATTAGTCATGAAACAATCCCAATAATTAATTATCTATGGAAAGGCGTCAGAACAATTTTTGGAAAAAAAAACACACATATAGTATATGAAGAGATGATTCATATACGATTGGATCTGTCCCCAGTTTAAATAAGAGGCCTCTTGAAAATGGAAAATAAATCATAAAAAGAAAACAAGTCTCAATAGTGGACTTTCTGAGTTTTTTGGACCCAAATGTCCATTTGTAAGCACGCACTGTGTATGGTTTTCAAAAATGCCTCTGAAAAATGACACACTGGAGAGAAAGGCATTTTTCTCTGAAGCCTGGTCTTGGTAAAACCATGGGGCTAGGGTTCATATTTAGCAGGAAATGTGGGTTTGTGTGTGTAAATAAACTTCCATCAATATAATCCACAAAACCTTACCCGACCTACTGCTGAGTGTAAAGTCACAGTTTTTATTTTATGCTGTTTAACTGAACAACAGTGTTTATTTCACAAGCTAGTAGCTATCATTATAACACAAACACTCAAAGTAATATGGCAGGCTGTATACTACAGTCATACACTCTAAATACTACAGAAATACATTATACACTTAAGTAGAATATACAACCCCAATTCTAATGAAGATGGGACTTTTATAAAACATAAATAAAATGTGTTCCACATGAGTTGGGACAGAGACATTTTTACCATTGTGTTAAACCACCTTTCCTTTTAACAACACTCAGTAAGAGTTTTGGAACAGAGGACACTAATTGTTAAAGCTTTATAGATGGAATTCTTTCCTGCTTGAAACTTCAGTTGTTCAACAGTCCAGAGTCTCCATTGTTGTATTTACAGCTTCATAATGCACAACTTTTCAATGGAAGACAGGTCTGGACTGCAGGCAGGCCAGTCTAATACCCCACTCTTTTACTAGGAAGCAAAACCCTTGCTCCAAAACCTGTATGTACATTTTAGCATTAATGGTGCCCTTACAGATGTACAAATTACCCGTGCCATGGGAACTAACACACCACTTCTATCAGAGATGCTGGCTTTTGAACTTTGCTCTGATAACCTCTTTTCCTCTTTGGTCCAGAGGACACTACGTCCATGATTTTTTTAAAAATTTGTGGACTCACCACAGGACAATTTTCCACTTTGCATCAGTTTATCTTAGATAAGCTCGGCTCAAAGAAGCCAGCGGTGTTTCTGGTTGTTGTTGATATATGACTTGATATAACTTTGCGGGATAGAGTTTTAACGTGCACTTGTAGATGGAGTGACAAACTGTGTTCACTGCCAATGGTTTTTCTGAATTCTTCCTGAGCCCATTAATGTTGGTTAGTCATGTTATTTAATGACCCCATCAATGTTGGTTTTCGGACTTGCCGCTTACTTGCAGAGACTTTTCTGTCCACACTGGATATCATAGTGTAAGAATAGAATAAATAATAATCTATATATCAGGAGTCTTAAATTACTGGCTTGAAGAAGGTGCATACAACCCCCTCACATGTTAAAAAATGTATGCTTAAATCTGTCCCAGTGTCAATTTATTATTTATTTATTTTTATCATGAATATATTGTATTTTTATTGCAATAGCAATCACTTAAGTTTCATTAAAATTTTTAAAAAATTATTTTTAAATTATTTTTTTGCCAAGCAATCGCATAACTAGGCACTGGCAACAAGTTCATTGAAAAAAAAAAGCATGTGTGCATCATATCACACAATACTCTCAAGTGCTAACTAGTTCATTCAATTCAGTTTTATTCACAGCAAAAAACATTGTCACTTTCGAAGCCATCCAAACGGAAACAACAAGTTTCAGGAGAAGTGGAAAATAGACTATTTCTTTATTGAACTTAATGCCACTGCCACTTGTCTGATATGTAAGGAGAAATTAGCTGTTAATAAGGAATACAATCTTAAGCGCCATTTCACAGCAAAACATGCAGATCAGTATGCCAAGTACATGAGAGAGGAGAGGGAGAGACAAGTCGCTCAGCTCAGCTAAAGATCTGTGCTGGCAGCAGAACTATTTTCACCTAGCAAAAAGAGAAAGCGATGCAGCAGTAGAGGCAAGCTATGTGGTGACCGAGCTCATTGCAAAAGCAGGCAAGTTATTTACAAAGGAGCAGTTTCTGAAAGAATGCATGCTTCAGGTTGCTCATATTATGTGCCCAGATAAGGCGAGTTATTCAATAATGTAAGTTTGACTGCAAACACAGTGGCCGAGCGAATCAGCGAGTTGTTGGTAACATTTATAAACAGTTATGCACCAAAGTGCAAGGTTTATCTGCCTATTCACTTTCACTTAACGAAAGCACTGACGCAAATAATAAAGCACAACTCACTGTATTTATAAGAAGAATAAATGTGCAATTTGAGGTGACAGAAGAACTGCTATCATTATGTCCAAAGACTACCGCAAAATACATATTCAAGGAACTGTGTGACAGCATGGATCTCGCTAAATTGCCTTGGGATAAACTGAGTGGAATAATGACGGATGGTGCCCCATCAATGACAGGTAGAAAACATAGTCTAGTGGCACTGATTAAAGGAAATGTATTTCTAGTGCTTATTTCTGTTAGTGTTGATAATTATGTTTTACAGACAATGACACCCAAAATCATTATCTCAAAATATTAGAATATTTAAGACAAAACACCTGCAAAGGTTCCTAAGTATTTAAAATGGTCTTTTAGTGTGGTTCATATGAAAGAGAATTTTGCATTTCATTTAGAAATCAAGGTCCCAGAGTCTGAAGGAAGAGTGGAGAGGCAGACAACCCAAGCTGCTTGAGGTCTAGTGTGAAGTTTCTACAATCATTGATTGGGGAGCTATGTCATCTACTAGTATAGGTCCACTTCATGCTTCCCTCTGCCGACAAGCTTTTTGTAGATGGAAATTCAATTTTCAAGAAGGACTTGGCAAAACCCACACTGCCAAAAGTACCAATACCTCTTTTAATAACCACAGTATCACTGTGATTGACCAGCAAACTCGCCAGACCTAAACCCCATAAACTCAATATTGTCAGGAAGAAAATGAGAGGCTCCAGACCCAACCATGCAGATGAGCTGAAGTCTGCTTATTAAAGCAATCTGGGCTTGCATAACACCTCAGCAGTGCCACAAGCTGATTCACTTTTTCTTATATAATAATTTTATTTTCTGAGATAATGATTTTGGGGTTTTATTGGCTATAAGACATCATCATCAACAATAACAGAAATAAACACTAGAAATAGATCACGCTGTTTGTAATGAATCTATATAATGTATGTGTTTCACTTTTTATATTGAATTACTGAAATAAATGAACTTTTTGATGATATTCCAATTTATTGAGATGCACCTGTACATCAGCTCCAGAGGCTTACAACACCATCAGTTTCGTGCTTATTTGGAGTAAATTTATATTTAACAGAAGTATGCTGGTTAAGCCGAGGGAATGTTCTGAAAAGGTTATTTGAGTTGAAATTTGCAATCAAGGATGCAATTCTTAAATGAAAGCAGATTGCATGTTCCTAAACTTAATAATCCTAAATGAGTGATGGCCCTAGTCTTTCTTGTAGACATGACTAAGGAACTGAATTTACTGAATAAAAAGCTGCATGCACCAAAATTAGCTTGTCACAGTGGCTTATGACTGTGTTAAAATATTCTCCATAAAACTGATACTTTGGAAAGCACAGATTGCTGAAAAAAACTCACTCACCTCTCAACATGCAAGTGATGACTATATTGTTGCCAGCAGTTTGCAGACTTCAGTACAGTGACATATTCCAGGTATCAGCAGATCTCTTTTCTTTGATGTGGACAGTGATCCAATAAAGCTTAAGATGGAGCTTGTAGATCTTCAGTGTAGCTCTGGCCAAAATTAGTGAGGCACAAGGGAAATCATAAATGATTTAACAGTTTCTACGAGCTACCTCCATCCTTCCCCAGAGCTGTGCAAGTTAATCAAGCAAGTCTTGTGTCTCTTTGGAAGATATATAATTAAATAAAGCTAATTCCAAAAACATTGGGACTAATTCCAAAAAAGTTTCAAAATT
>JAOUQV010000038.1:261222-274431 GCA_028565295.1 Aspidoras spilotus
GTCCAATTTAGCCATGAAACCTCCCACACTAAAATGATAGTTTCATTGTCTAACCCCTGTATATACACACATTGATGTTAAATAATTTAAAAGTAAAAAAAAATTTTATTTGGTTAGGCTCGCATGTAACATTTTTTGGCCAAATCTCTTAGGATGTACTTTTTTAATAACATCGTTCAGGTAATATTTCTTTGGTAAATTCTCTCAGGTAATATTTATCTGGTTAATTCTCTCAGGTAATAGGTAAATTCTCTCAGGTAATATTTATCTGGTTAATTCTCTCAGGTAATATTTCTCTGGTTAATTCTCTTAGGTAATATTTCTTTGGTAAATTCTCTCTTTAAGAGAGAATTTCTTCTTTAAGGTGACAGCGCTACCCGCTGCACCACCATGCCTCCCTCAGATAATATTTGTTATTATCTGGTAAATTCTTTCAGGTTATTTCCTTTGTTACATTGTCTCAGGTAGTATTTCACTGTCATATTATCTCAGGTAATAACTCTATAAATTATCTAGCTATTTCTCTAGTAAATACTCTCAGAAAATATTTATATTCTTGTAGGTGATCTTTCTATTGTAAATTATTTCAGGTAAAGGATTTTTGGTGGTATTTTTGACAGAACATATCTGGTAAATTCCCTCAGCTGGTATTTCTTCTGTTAAGTTTTCTTAGGAAAATGGCACCCGTATAAATTGTCTCCAGGTTACTAGTTCTATAACCTGTATCCTGGTAATTCTTACTTATTAGGTACTTTGAGAATGATTTCATCAAGTGACTTATTCATTGTCTCATACTTAGTTTAATTATCTTTGGTAGCTTTCTCTAATACGTTCGTATTGTTACCTCAGGCTTATTCTTGAGTCTCACCTGACTGGCGGATGCGTCTGGCTGTCTGATGAAGAAGAATGTTTGATGGAGGCACCAACACCAGGAAGTCGACTTTGCAGAAACGACCAAGGTCAAGGCTCTGGCTGTTCGAATCTGCGATGCCACAGACCAAAGAGAGGAGGCTCCGAGCTACAGTCAGTTGTGGGGGGTAAATCTGAAAAACCTCGGTCAAAGGCTCTGAAAGAAATCACATTCAACACATACATTTAAAAACGATCCAAATAAACTGAGTTTAACTCCCTAGACAGACAGAAAATTATAGATAGAAGATGAAGGTTGTCTAACCAGCCACTGTATCAACTTTCATATCGCTTTCTTCTTGTGAGTGTACAGAGTCGCTAAATTCAGCCTGCTGCTTTCTTCTTCGTTGATACCGAGCCAATTCCTTGTCCAGGTTATCACCTACACACGTACACACACAAAGATAATATAAGGTCAATTCTCATTTGTTGTGGTATCTACCATGCATTTTCCAAAACAAGATTCTAGTACATTTAGTACTATATGGTACATTTTGTTTGACCGTATGAATATTAAATGTACACCGACCTAGCGATGTGTTGTTGAAGTGCGAAGCCAGGACAGAAACTTTGCCTGTAATGAGCTCGTAGCTGATCTCCTTTAAAAACTCGTTAGTGGTCAGCATTCCCTCAGCCAGCGCCCTTGACTGGTATTTACCTGACAAACCCAAACATGATACAATGAACATGAGAATACATGAGAATACAACATGCTCAAAGATATATTCGATTATTAGGACGAGTTTCTGCCTCTCACCAAGCACCATGACGCAGAACTCGGAAGCTCCAGTGGTGGCCGATGTGTGGATGATCAGAACGTAATTTGGTAGCCGTTGGATTTGTTGCTGTTGCAAGAGCGTGTTTTCGCTGAGCGAGCGCAGTGTCTCTGCGATTCCTTCACCCAGAGAGGTCTGAGCAAGCAGAACTTGAATGCTTCCACCCGAGACACTCGCCTCGACTCGCGCCAGCCACGGTAACTGCATTGCAGTGATGGGGGGAACGGCAGCGCCACACAATGCAGCTTTCAGGACAATCTGTTCAAACTCTTCACGCATGGGGATCTGCTCCGAACCTGCGAATAACAAACCACGAATTAACATTGGAAATCTGAATTATTAAGCAAATTAATACAGAAGTGTTTGTTATTGTCAGAATTGCTGACCAATGACAATCCATAATTCACTGTTATTATTATTATTGTTATATGTGTTACCGAGACGTGCAAGGTACTGCAGCGTGAGCAGGATGAGTGTCTCTGTGGTGGGGAGTTGGCTCGCCAACACTCCCAGTGTCACCAGGCTCTTTTCGTTCAGCTGACTGTAGTTATAGCAGCTGGACAGCAGGGGGCTCACTATCACGTCACCCACATTACCATAGAAGTACGGCAATGTGCCTTGACCTTCAGAGAGAGAAAGAAAAAAAGGATGACGTGCAAGTCACAGACACATGTGATTGTCTTATTGAGAACCATCTTAATGCAGCCAATTGTTTGAGTGTGTGTGTGTTTGTGTGTGAAAGAGAACTGTAGTTTCTTACCGATGAGAATGATGGGTCGGATCCCGCAGGTGTTCAGCAGGTTATCCGGAATGATCACGGTTTCTCCTGCTGTGATTGGCTGAGGATGTATGACGCTTGAGGCTGACAGAGACGCCTGATTGGTCAGGGAGAGCAGCGAACCTGGGACTGGGTTGCAACACAAATGTGTCAGGCAGTCCAGGAAGAAAACAAAACGAATGCTATGGCTGTGTCTTGTACAGCGATGATAATGCTTACAAATAGACTCACCTGTACCGCAGGGAAGTGGGCGAATTGCAGGCACTGTAACCACAGCGGCAGGAACGGGCATCACCGGAGACGGGTTCCAACTTCGATGCCGCTTTTTTGGTGGTCCTGATGACATGGCGGAGGATGCTGTGAAAATGAGTGAAAATAGTTAGGCTAGTGAACTGCACATTAGAAGTTCTCTATCTATCTATCTATCTGTCTGTCTGTCTGTGTATTTGACTTGAATTCAATTGTAATAATAATAATAATAACATTGATAATAATAATAATAATAATAATAATAATAACATTGATAATGATAATAATAATAATAATAATAACAACATTGATAACAAAAAATAAATAAATTATAGCAATACTTGCAATAATAATAATAATGTAACATTTCGGCTCAATGCAGTTAAAGATATAATGTTATGTGGCTTATTTTAATTAGATCAATAGGCGCATATATTACATTGCACGCTTGTCTTATGAATCTCACCTGGACTATCTCCTTGTTTTATTGGCCGGTACCCGTGTGTGGGCGTGGTCAGTGGGTTTGAATAGGCATGGCTTAGCAGTGTGGGCCGGTTTTCCAAGCTTAAACTATTCGTCAGGCTGTTAACACGCAGAGCTGTGGGTACTGAAAACACACACAAGCATGCACACACACGTATTGATTTCCAATATCTAATGCATTCCTAATGAACTTCTTCAGTATTTTCTTCAGTAATTAGTATGCTAAAAACTATCTGTGTGTGTGTGCTTGTATTACCTATAGGTAAAGCTTTAGTTGTGTGTGAAGGCGTGGTTAGCGGTTTTGGGAAATTACATTCGCGAGAGACTTCTGGAGTCCCAAACCTTCTCGGAGAAGAACTGGACTGTCCTCGGGCTGGAGGGGAATCTGTAACACACAAACACACACAGCTATTTATCACAAATATTGGTTCATGGGGTGGCACGGTTCGTTTTCCTGGTGGGGCGTCATGGGTCATTTCTGTGTGAAGTTTGCATTTTTCCCTGTGTTCACATGCGTTTCCACCGGGTGCTCCAGTTTCCTCCCACAATAAATGTGATAGGCTAACTGGTGTCTCTAAATTGCCCTTACAGCTGACACAATATTGGGAAGCTCAATAAGTTTATCCCTATCCCACAGAGCGTATTGCGAAACAATAAGGGAGTATGACATGCCATGTCATATTGGTTCATAAATCTGTTATTATTAAAAAAATACTACTTTACCTCAACATACATACACACACACACCTGAGAGCGTTAGGGAGGATGGACTGTGGCTGTTCGTTCCTCCGTTCTCTTTGCTGCTCAGTGATGATGATGATGATAATGATGATGAAGAACTGGGTTTGGATGAAGACACACTGGAGAAATGTCTCGTCTTACAGTCTGAGATAAGAAGAGTTTAACGTTAAAAGGAAGTGTAAAGTCATGTAAAACATATCATGAAGATGTTTCCAACAGCGCTGTGTTTACAGTATATTTAATAACATATTATTACCGTCACATGTTAAAATTAAAGAAATATAAAAATAAATGAGTGAATGAATGTAACACAAAGGAATTCATGAAACATTTTACCACAGAATTCAAAGGCAAATTAATATTTCAAATAACAAATTATTTAATAAAACATCTTCTTAAATCTTAATTATCTTATAGCATAGTTTATAAATGAATGAATAAGCTGATTATCATATAAATTAATTATTAAGATGAATGAATTAATAGAATAACGATTTAAAGTATGAATAAACAGATGGATGAATGAACAGATGAATAAAGGAATGAAAGAATGAGCAGATGAAAGAAAGAATGAACAGGTGAATAACTGAATAAATGAATGAATGAATAAATGAATGAATGAATTAACAGATGAAATAATGAATGAAGAAATAAATGAACAATGGATGAATTAAAGAATGAAGAGATTAATGAATGAAGAGATTAATGAATGAATGAATGAATGAATTAATTAATTAATTAATTAATGAATGATTACATTATACATGAACAAACAGATAAATAAAAGAATAAAACAATAACAGATAAATTATGATAAATGAATTTGAATGAATGACTGAATAAATTAATGTATGGCATGAAATGTATGAAATGAAATAAATGAGAATGTGCATGTACAAGAGAACAAATGATTAATGAATTAATGAACAAAAGAAGGAATTAACAGATAAACAAACTAAATAAAGAAAAGAATGCATGTAAATGAATAAGTGAATAAATAAATCACTACACAAGTGAATAAAAAATGAAAAAGTCAATGAATGAAAGAATAAATTAGTTAATAAAAAACAATTATTAAACGAAAATATATGCAGTGTGAATGAATGGATGAATGGATGATTGAATGAATGGATATAAACGTATGTATGAGTATGTAGTATTAAATGAAGCTAGTCCTCCTGGATATAATTACACATACTGGCCTCGTTTAACTGGTAGAGTTAGAGGTGTAGCTGTCATCTATAATAATAATATTAATAATATAGCCATCACACACAAACCTCAGCAAAATATAAACTCTTTAAAAAATAACTCTTTTGAGGTTTTTTTTACATTTCAGTATACACTTTGACAATGCAGAAGACCCCCTGAGAACTGCAATAGCATCCATTCTTGGCTCTGTGGGGGTAAACCAGAATGTAATAGGACCCACTCATAAGGGTGGTCACACACTTGATTTAATATTTACATTAGAATTAAATATATACAATATAGTTACACTTCTACAGTCTGATCTTATTTCAGACCATTATCTTATCCCATTTAAAATTACTATGAATCAAAATAGTTGCCTTTCACGCCAGTACAGGTTCAAATGCACATTTACGACAAGTACTGCAGGTTATTTTGTTAGTAAACTCCCAAATTTATTTAACTATGATTGTATCACCCAGCTCTTAATGCTGCTAAAGAAAAATATTTCTCCTCGCAAATAAAAGAAAACAAAAATAATTCTCGCCTTTTATTTAAGACCGTAGAAAAATTAACTAGGAAGAAGACCACTGAAGAGCGTTCCCACCATCAGGCTGTATTGCGACAACTTTAGAATTTTTTTTATATTAAAGTAAAATAAAAAATATAATAAAAAATATAAAGCAGAAAATAAATACTATAAATCTTATCCCGAGTAATCCAAGTCAACTAGACGTCAATATATTTACCTTAGACCATAGATTATCATACTTTAATCAACTCCAAGAGTTTATCTCACTAGTTTCATTGTCAAAATCTATAACTTCTATATTAGATCCCATACCCACAAGCCAATGTTTTTGAAAACTGTCAGTCAGAATTTAGGTCCCATCATAGCACAGAGACAGCACTGGCTAAAGTTGTGAATGTTTTGCTACTGGCCTCTGATCAGACTTATGTTTCCATGCTTATATTGCTTGACCTAAGTGCAGCTTTTGACGCCATGGATCCAGCTATTCTTCGTCATAGGTTAGAAAATGTTGTTGGAATTAAATGAACAGCCCTGTCATGGTTTAGGCCTTATTTTACCTTTCATTATCAGTTTGTAGATGTAAATGACCACTATTCTATGCACAGGAGGGTAAAGCTTGGTGTCCCAAAATGTTCTGTCTAAGGCCCATTACTATTTTCTTTATATATGCTACCTCTGGGTAATATTATTCGCAAACATGATATCAACTTTCACTGTTATGCTGATGATTTTCAGTTATATGTGTCAGCCAATCCTGTGGACAGACACTAATTTCCTTGAGTTAAGGAATGTGTGAAGGACAATAGACAGTGGATGTAAAAAAATTTCTTTTACTTAATTCTGATAAAACTAAAATACTGGTATTAGGACCACAGGCAGCTAGAAGTTTCTGGTATTGTATTATCTCTGGATGTCTTTCAATTTCACAATGTACAGCTATAAAATACCTTGGGGTGATTATTCATTCTAGCCTTTTCTTCAAATCTCATGTAGATAATACCACCAGGAAAGCATTATTTCATTCTTAACATTGTTAAGATCAGAAACATGCTGGCACTGAATGATGCAGAAAAATTTGTCTATGCTTTTGTAAACTGAAGATTGTATTACTGTAATGCCCTGTTGTCTGGTTGTTCAAGTAGAGGCTTAACAAACTACAGTTGGTTCAGAATCCTTACTAGAACCCAAAAATATGAGCATATCACCCCTGTCTTATCCACACTGCACTGGCTACTAGTCAAATTTTGTTATTATAAAATACTTTTGCTACAGTACCTTAGTGAACTTATAGTTTTTATGATCCTCCATGCCTACTTTAATCAAAGGATGCAGGCTATTTAAACCTCATATTATGAGGGCTACAATGGGGAGCAGATAATTCTCTTATGGAGCCCAACATCTATGGAAGTAAGTTAGTTACTTAGTTAGTCCAGTTAGTGTTCGAGACTTAGACACAATCTCAGTCTTGAAGTCTAGGCCGACAACATATTTATTTAGTCAAGCATATCCTTCATAGTCCCCTAAAGTACAAGGCTCAGAGCTGGAGGGTTCATGGACATAGAGTGTTTTGGTAAACTGGGATGATTGGATGCTGTACCCTGACCACTCTCACGAGATCACTCAGGTGTGTTGATGGTGGAGTGGCTGGCTGCTTTATGTCCCAGGGCTCCCTCATGTCTGTGTCACCTTCTGGTTCTACCCTGTAGTTGTGCTGTCATAGCGCTAGTCTGCCAGAGTTTCTGCTTGCTCTCTGCACAACTTGTGTTTGAATTGTCCATTAGATAGTTGATCGTATCTAACTCTCTTTATTCTCTTTCTTTTCTCCCTTTTCTCTTTTCTATCCTTTCTCTCTTCTCCACTCTTTCAGTTGAGCTAAACCTAATATGGCAGAGGAATCAGGAAATGTCAGCGACCCTGTGCCTGCCAGATTCCCTCCGACTGCCCATTGACTTAATTATTATTCTAAATGTTATATAATATTGTTAATTATGGATTCGTGTTTATGGTATGTATGTTATATATTGTTATACTATTATGTATGTTATATATTGTTATACTATTATGTATGTTATATATTATGTTATTTATATATTTATCTATTAGATGTTTATGTATGTTATATATTATGTATATATTATATATTATTGTTATAATATTATTATTGTTATATTACTGTTATATATTATTGTTAGTTATAGAATTATGTATTAGATATATACAGATTGCATCACATCACCCAAATGAGGATGGGTTCCCTTATGAGTCTGGTTCCTCTCAAGGTTTACTTCCTTACTTCCTCAGGGAGTTTTTCCTAATCTGAGATAAAACATATTCGCTGTCCTATGTTAAAAGCGTTTTATATATAAAATTAAATTGAACTGAATTGAATAAAAATGAAATAATTTAAAAAGGAATGGATGCATAAATAAATGAAAATACAAATGAGTGATTAAAGAAATTAATAAATGAATAAATGAAATAATAATTAGATGGCTATGTGAGTAAATGAATGAACAAGTAAATAAACAATGAATGTACAGATGAATGATTAAACAAGTGTGAATTAATAAAAATATGAATACATGAATAGATGGCTGGCTGAATGAAACAAGAGATAAATTATTAAATAAAAACAGAAATCTCAATGTCAATAAAAATATAAAATAAAGAACTAAAGCACTGTTTTAGTGAAACTGCAATTGAAGTCTATTGCATTAAGGTCATCATACATTTCATCAGTGACCAGCTACATCAGTAAGCGCACTGATGATGTCACTGTCTCCAAGACAATCACTATATACTCCAAACAGAGGGCACTTCTGTGGGCCAGAGATGCATTTAGATCAGGAGATAAGGCAGCCCTGATTACAACAAGAGCCAAACTGCAGGCAATCAAAGAGGTTAAGCACATACATAGCCAGAGCGTCCACAGCACTTCAAGAACAAATTCTATGCTCGGTTCGTGGCACAAAATTGTGAGACGGTGAGGAAATTTACCCTCCTCCCAGAGACCAAAGGCTCAGTCTTACCACAGCTCATTTGAGACAAACTCTACAGAATTAACTCGGAGAAAGCTGCAGGATGAAACAACATTTTTTTCAGTGCTCAGAGAATGCGCAGACCAGTATGCAGCTTTAATATCTCTCTGAGCAGCACCATAGTTCCAACATGCATAAAAGCAACCGGTGCCGAAGTATTTTCACGTGTCCTGCCTCAATGACCACCTTCTTGTTGTACTAACACCCATAATCATGAAGTGCTTTGAGAGGCTTGTCATGAGGCACATCAAAACCCATCTACCCCTCACAGTGGATCCCATGCAGTTTGCCTATTTTCCCAACCGTACCACAGATGACGCCATAGCTACCACTTGTACTTCATAGACTTTAGATCAGCAATCAACAACATTATTTCTCAGCACCTGTCTGGAAAACCGAGCCTACTGGGCATAAAAACCTCTCTCTGCAACTGGATCCCACACTTCCTGACTGGGAGTCCTCAGTCCATCTGTATTGGTAACAACACCTCCAGCACCAACACACTAAACACTATGCCCCTAAGGGTTGTGTGCTTAGTCCACTGCTGTTTTACCCAGTAGACACACGACTGTGCACTAATAAACCTCTCTAAACACCTGGCTGTGGTGGGTCTCATCAGTAAGAACAATGAGTCAGCATACAGAGAGGAGGTGCTATGGCTAATGGACTGGTATAAAGTCAACAATCTGTCTCTAAATGTAGACAAAACTAATGAGATGAGAGTTGGCTTCAGAAAACAACAAAGTGATCACCCTCCACTAAACATCGCCAGCTCCCCTGTAGAGATTATTGACAGCACCAAATTCTTTGGTGTTCACACCATCCCTATTACCAAGAAATCTGAGATGCCTGAATAAAGCATGACTCCCACCTCCCAGAGTGCCAGATAGAGGGACAGAACAGTGCAAACCTCAGACAGTACAATCAGTGTAAATATAATGCAAATGTACTGGTGTTGACCTGTAAATAATCTTTGTGAATTGTATTTACTGTACTGTAACAATAGTGAGATTAATAAATAGATGAATGAATGAATGATTGCATAAATGACCACTCTACCTTTCCAGCAGATGACTGTGCCTTTGCACAGCACCCCCTGTGTGTTCTTCAGCAGGTGGTACTTTAAGTGCTTCTGCTTTTTGGGCTGCGTACTCAGCTTCAGGTTGATGTGGTTGGAAAATTCTGTGAAGTATCGGAAACCTTTTTCACCGCAGCCCACACAACACCCAGAAAACCCTACACACACACATAGGCACACAGAAAAATAAGTCATACGGTTCATAGCCATTTTATCTTGTTGCTTGTTAGATGTATTAAGTTCTTAAGTTCTTAGCATGTAGCAGGTTGCTTCTCAGTAGCAATCCGGCATGGCAACCCACCTAAAAGTGCATTTTTCCCGTTCTCATCTGGCAGGAAGCGTTTGTCCACGGCGCACACCAGGATGTGCTCAGGAATGCTAGGAGATTTGGCACCCACAAGCTCAAACCCAGCGGGTATGTTGATGGACTCAGCCGCTATGGAAACCAGGCGAAGGTCTTTTCCCGCCTGACAGAATCCTGGGGAAAAAAAATGGATTACCATTTTAGCACTAATGTCCTGTAAATGTTCAAATAGTGATGAAATACATCAAGCAGGTGGCAGCAAAGCAACCTAAACTGGAGACATAGAAGAGGTCATTTTGTGACATCATTTGCATGAAGTCACATGATTTTAATCGTACAGTATAAGATTTTGCTAAAGCAGGGTATAATTAAAGCTGATGTCCCAGATTACCCAAATGTATTTAATAATTTATTAAATGTATTAATTAATTTTCAAATATATAAAATATAATTTATTAATTATTTCGCTACCGTCCACGGTGCAGCAGCCTTCAGGGGGCGGAGCCTGCAGGTAGGGAAGCGGAGGGCTGCTGCTGTCTGATTCGTCATCGTCGTCCATGTCCTCAATGCCGCTGGACGACTGGCAGTTCATCATAACATGACTGCTTGAATCGGACCTCAGACTCAGGTCCATTCTGGATTTAATGTCTGCTGAGACAGGGTAAAGGTCGCAGAGGTCACATGACCAACAGAATAAAAAAAGGTTTCATGATTCAATACAGTAAATTCCTTTTGTATTGGGTATAATTGGAAATGAAGTCTAAGTCCAGATGCTCACAGGCAACCGCCGCCTGTGCCCCATGACTTGCTCAAGTGACTTTTAGAGTGTCAAAAACAAGAAAAAGTGCCCTAGGACCTGCCCTCCCCATGGTAAACATAATAAACTGCCTTTAGGGTGCCCATTTAATCAATAAATGATACAAATTAAGTGCTTTTTATAGCAAGATATAAGAAATGCCACAATATGCCTTAATAAGTACCTTTTTAGGTATAATTAGAATAGGAAACAATGTAATTAATGCCTCTTATTTGATAGTATCCTAAAGAGATGAACTAAAGGTTCTCTTACATTGAAATAAACCTGATTCTCTGCTAGTACAGATGTGATACACAGTGGGAAAATATGATGTAGTACCCTTATCTGAAAGTAAAATACAAAGTAAATTCTTTTCAAATGTAAATGGAACCCATTTTGGCTCCAGTGGAAGAAAAGCTCATTAAGTGCCAATTAGATATGCTTTCAAGTGATTTGATTCAATAACTGTACCAAATACAGATATCATCCCCATGGGGTGCAGAAGATATCCATTTTTTTTAAACCAGTGACGACGCTTGTGTCTCACCGTCCAGGTTGGGTGTGTACTGATCAGGTTCGAGGTACAGCTGTGTAAATATCGGCTGAGGATCTCCATTACTGGAGCGCAGCGATGCCTCGATGGAGTTGTGCAGCGCTTCCTCGAAGCGGGACGACTTCAGCTGTCCGGCATATGAATTCCCCATGATCTAAAACAAAACAAAATACAGAAAATTGGAATGAAAGCAATATATGTATACAATAATGTATATAATTTATGTAAATGTATGCATATTTATTCAAATGTATCCTATTTTGCATACATCACTACATGAGGATTTATTCCTCCTTTGATCTTCTTTGCTTTGTTATTATAATTTTTTTTTATTCATAGAAATTCGTATCAGAGCTGTGTGTGTATTTGTTCAAAATTGTCCTTGGTGCTGCAGACTAAACACTCCCCCCACACTTCGAGTACCATCTGGATGTAAGACAAAACACAGAGAAATACGGAATCACTTGCCACTAACATGCTAGCGTTTTAGCTACGTTGCTAAAGAGACTTCCTGATTCAAAAACTAAACACTAGTGTCCCACAAGGATTAGTGCTTGGTCCTCTTTTGCTTTTACTATACACTTGCTCCCTCTGTGAGGTTATATCCGCTTTTCATATCACTGTTATACTGATGACAATGCTTGACTGGTCCCCATCTCTCAGGAGATGAGGAAAGCATGCTTCTAGACTCTTCTCTATTTCGGCTCCTAAATGTTGCAAGCTGCTAGCTTAAATCCTTTTTCAAAGGACCTTCCCAAAAGAAAATAGAGCTAACATGGAACTAAGGAACAACAGAAAGAACGAAGTAGCTCATTTTATGCTTGGAGAAGAGAATATAATGCATTACAGAATGAATTTTAGTCTGTGAAACACTTTGGTGGTGGCAGTATCATGGACAAACACCATATACTGAAAGTATGGTTGTCACTTCTGAGTAGTGAAAAACCAGCCATGAAAAACCATGGGTGGGGGTGTTAAGGTAAATTCTCATTTCGTGCACGTAGTACGCTTTATTTGTGCCACCTTGTCTCATTGAATGGTGCAATGCTAACCGGCATTGCTTCATATGCGAAACGCAATATATATCTCTGCGTTCGAATAAGCTGAATATGATTTAATAGAACTCTCATTAGTTAGACAGCTGGTATATGGTATAAATAATTAATATTGTTAAAAACTGGGGCATTGAGTGTTCCGGAAGATAGAATATTTTTCCTGGACTGACTGTTAAAATAAGGACAATCCCAGAAAAATCTGGCAACCGTAACTGAAAGTAAAGATTAACATACTTTTGACATTTAAAGATGTGCAATAGTTAATCATTTTAGATTAATAAAAAAACCACAGAAACTTTTCTCAATTGTTCTCAGTTGTTTTAATTGTCTTCAAACTGATGGTATGTCCTACGTGAAATTGCTGCTACTTTCCCCGATACGCTCGCCGATAGGTTCATAAACACGAATCATCGTATCGAAAATATGTCGACAAACAGAGATCACCTCCAGTATCGCATGTAGTGTATTTAATTAGACATCTGTCAGAGAATTACATCCGAATATTCTGGGCCTCTTTTAAGTGAATTGCTCTGTAATTATGCTGTATATTCATTCATTCATAATCTTCCACTTTATCCACACGTAGTTGTGAGAAAGCCGGTGTAACTCTGGGTGCAGGGGGATGAACAACCATACATACAACCATACTTAGATAGATAGTACCTTGAAGTGTTCTCCAGGTGTGAATAAACCGGATCACATTCTCTCCATGACTGGTCAGCGAGG
>JAOUQV010000038.1:326717-340800 GCA_028565295.1 Aspidoras spilotus
GAGTTGCAGTAGTCCAGTCTCGAGATGACCAGGGACTGAACCAGGATCTGTGTGGCCTCTGTGGAAAGAAATTGACATTGAATTATATTATATAGAGCGAATCGACATTATCAAAATCGCTCCACTGCCACACCACCACTTCTGGGTTCTAGAGTACTTAGAGTAGCAAAGCTGTAGAATGTAAGTTGTACCAGAGCAGTAATGTCTCAAATCCCAGCTTATAGTATCTAAATAAATATTTAACCGCAAGTCAAAGTATGTACACATCTAGTGGACTTCACTGAATGATGCAAAGTCTTAGTTGAGTCCATTGTCTCAAGACATATTCCAGACTGACTCCAAAATTACAGCTTCAAGTCATGGAATCTCTTCTGTTTGGAGCCCCAGGACAAGTGGCAGGTCAAGTCTAGTGTTTAATGATGAGTTCATTTGGAACACCTTTTTCTAACCCACACACTAATGAATTAGGAAAACACAACACTCATCCATGCTATGTCATGTACATAATGTGCAGAACAAACTAAGATAAGGAAAGGCTTTACTGTTGAAGTTATGTTTAATTTGTGCCTTGTCTGTATCTTACAGGTCTATGTGTCCACTGATTTGGGAAGGAAATGGTCATTACTGCAGGAACGAGTGACTAAAGACAGGGTTTTCTGGTGAATAGCCTTTTCTTTCTAAAACTACTATCCCTGAATACTCATGAGTTTATGCTTAATACACTCCACTTTGTGTTGTTGCAGGTCCGTTGCCAGGGTGGATGTGGACCCTGATTTGGTTCATATGGAGATACAAGACACTAGTGGAGGTGAGAATTGTTGCGAAAGAGAGAGAGAGAAGAAAAAAGTGTAGAGCTAAAAGAGTTTCACTTTATTCTGACCTTGGAGTTTGTTTAAATTATTCACAAAGAATTTTTTTTCTGATTGGTTTTTGAATTCCCCAGAACTGGTTGTGTGTGTGTTAACCTTCACAGCATAAACAGATTGTGTCTGCATGCCTGATCACACACACACATTTCTCAGATGGGATTGGTTCCAATTTTTATTCGGAAGGATATGCACATTAATGTTACATCCATATGTCACATGTGTCCATTGTTTACACATCCCCGTGAATGAGCTGTTGTTTGTTTGTTTATTTATTATTTAACGTCATTCTCAGCACCAATGGCTATTCTAATGACAGGAACACGGTCATACTCATACACAAGTCTCATATCATACACCATGTCGCATAATACCACACAAGTTATTGACAATTTTAGCATTTCCAATTTACCTAGCATGCATGTCTTTGGACTGTGGGAGGAAACATTTTGATTCTACTTGTATACCTGTTTCCAGAATCAACTGTATGTCATAAATAATTGTCATACGCGGTCATGGCTTTGCTATGTTTGACTACACAGAGAATGAATGACCATCCCAGTCTCTTGTCAGTTGCTGCAGCCATTCAGGGAGTTGAAAAACATTCCTGTTTTTTTCCAGCAGCGTGCACTCTACCAACTGAGCTAACCAGGCTGTAAAATAGAACAGAAAATTAGCCCTTGTTCCACTATAATATTCATTTTACCGTTCTGGATCTGGATATTGTGGCTGAATGGTATGAGCCAGGCCCAGTGAGTGGGAGGGGTCACTAATCTGAAATAAAGGTTAAATAAGATTAAGGGAAATTAAAGGTAATACGATTTATTCTGCAAGATTTAGTAATATATTGAAATTCCAGGTATCATTCAATGCTGCCTCGGGTTTGATTCCCGGCTAGAGTGGGTTCTGTCTGTGTCCAGTTTGCATGTTGTCCATCTGGGTTTCCTCCAACAGTTGAATACATGTACTTTTGGAAAACCGGTGTGTGTTTGTTTGTGCACGTGTGTGCATAGGTTACCTGTACGTGACATGCCTGATACAGAACTGTTCGGATAAGATGGTGATGGCGCAATTTCTGGGAAAAATCGACCACAATTCACTCTCAGTGCAGAATGACTACATCTTTGTGAAGGTAAATCAGTATGTGTTTATATATTTTTTAAAACATTGATGTTTTGTTGCAGAAAGTGACAAGCTCCAATAGCATTCTTGTACAGATCCAGATAAATCCGCTTTGGAAATCAGAGTGTAGTATTAAAGATATTTTGGGAAAAAAACAGCTCTGGAAAGGATGCTGTTTGTAGCTTTATGCTAGTGTTTGTTTTTGATATATAATACTAACTACCATGAAGGAATCAAATTAAAATAATAATAATATTTTTAAAAAACATATTAGATAATATTAATAAAATAATAATTAATATAATGGCTCTGATCCTGACCTTCCTCTGAAAAAGCTGGTCGCTAGAATTGGAATCGGCTAAAACTGTATTGTCTGTGGAAGTGATGTGTTTGAAACTAATCCTGCAAACAGTGGAATTGGTCCTCTGCATTTAACCATCTATGCAATGAAACACACATAGTGAAGGTGCAGAGAGCTCCTCCACAGTGCCCGTGGAAAAACCAGGTTGGGTTGCTTGACTTGACGGTTCCGGGAATGGAACCAGGGACCTTCCGATTGCAAGGCCGATTCTTTAACCGCAAGCCTACAACTATCAGAATAAAAAATTGTCACTTTTCTCTCTGTCTCTTTCTCTCACTCTTCTCTTTTTTACTGTCTACCCCTCTCTTTCTACATCTCTCTCTTTTCTCTCTGTCTCTTTGTCTCCCTCTGTCTCTCTCTTTCTTCTCTCTGTCTTCCTCTCTCTCTTTCTCACTAGGTTTCTATGGCTAATCGAACAAGGTGCTACGTCTCATACAGAAGGAACGAGTTTGTGGAGATGCGCTTTCCCAAGTTCGCTCTGCCCAAGGTACTTCACCTTTACAGCTCTAGTTTATAAGAACAGGTGAACCTGGACCCTTAGTCCATACGCAAGATGAACCATGCCCGCTGCAACCACTCTGCCAGCTCGCTTAACTGGGGCGCTATATTATTTTATCAGTCATCACATGCTTATTTGCCAAATGTTTCTAATGCAGTCATAGTTTAGGAATAACTTGATTTATTTTTATATGTTCTAGTCTTAAAGTTAGTGATTGTGTATGTGATATTCTCCTCTAAAGCAAGACAGAGCATTTTTTCTTCCCTTTATATATATATATATATATAAATATAGAGAGAGAAAGAGAGACAGAAATAGACAGCGAGCGAGCAAGAGAGAGAGACACAGGGGCAGAGACCAGAAGAGATGTAGAGACAGAAATAGACAAAAGCAAAAATAGATAGAGACAAAGAAGAGACATAGAGATTGAGATAGAGACAGAGAGTGAGAGACATAACTGAATAGAGTTCAGGAGTAATGGCAGGGTGCCCCCCCCAAGGGGTTAGTTTTTATGTTCTGGATGAACGCTTCATCACCAACACAACTGTGGCTTCACTGTTTGTTTACTTGATATATTAAACACTTCCCTTTCTCCTTCACAGCTCACAGACTCCCAACAATATTCACATAAACTCTGTCTGTCTGTCTGTCTGTCTTTACTATTTGTTTACTGGAGATATTAAACACTTCCCTTTCTCCTACACAGCTCACAGACTCCCCACAATATTCACATAAACTCTGTCTGTCTGTCTTTACTATTTGTTTACTGGAGATATTAAACACTTTCCCTTCTCCTACACAGCTCACAGACTCCCCACAATATTCACATAAACTCTGTCTGTCTGTCTTTCCTATTTGTTTACTGGAGATATTAAACACTTCCCTTTCTCCTACACAGCTCACAGACTCCCCACAATATTCACATAATCCCAGTGGGCATGACTGAAACATCCAGGAGGCATCCAAATACAGATGCTCGAGCAATCTTAGCTGATTTCTCTCAATGTAAAGGTGCAGGCGCTCTACTCCGTGCTTCTCACCCTATCTCTAAGGACTCTCCGTGCCATCCTATGGAGGAAACTTATTTTGGTTGCTTGTATCTGGAATCTTGTGATTTTGCTTATGACCCAAATTTTATGACCACAAACGAAGATAGGAACGTAGATTCACCAGTAATTCAGGAGCTTTGCCTTTCGGCTTAGCTCCTTCTTCACCACCACAGACCGCAGTCTCATGCTCCATCCTCCCTTTACTCATGAATGAGACCTCAAGATATTTTAACTTTCCCCCAACCTGGATAGGATAAACCCCCCGAACATTTTCTTTAAATTCTGTTAGGGGAACTAGAACTTTAGAATCTTTTCTCTCAGAACCCATTTTTTATTGGGTCACAAATTAATTCAGTTAATAGACACTCTGACAGAAAAACCTTCTCTAAGCGATTCAGAGCTTTAAGCGATTCAGTCAAATGGTCCTTAAATGATGTAATTAATCAGTTTTTCAGCGTAATAATTAATAACAATTGATACTTTATTGATCCCCATAGGGAAATTCTTTATCTGCATTTAACCCATCCAGGACTAAACACCCGGAGCAGTGTGCTGCCCCCACTGAGGCACACGGGGAGCAGTTGGGAATTGGGTGCCTTGCTCAACGGCACTTCAGCCATGACTTACCTAGAGCAGGGTTCAAACCAGCAATCTCTTGGTCCCCAGCCCTTTACCCTATCCATTAAGCCACGGCTGACCCCACACTTGGGATTGCACTCACTTTAAAAACATAAAGGAATTATTTTGAAAATGATTGTGCTCATTGAGTCATTCTAAGAATAATGTTAATATTAGGTTAAAAAATGATTGAGCGATCACTGCATTAGGAACACCTGACTAATTACGAATAGGTTTACCTTTATAAATAAAGCAAACATATAATTTAACAGAAAAAAGAAGCGCCTAAGACTTTAGCACAGTACTGTAGTACTATAATATATTTGACACTATGTGCTGTTCTTCGGTAGGATGTGCAGATTGTGAGCACAGAAGACAACCAGGTACTGCTGGCCCTGCAGGAATGGTACCAGACTGACACATATAACTTGTATGCCTCGGAACAGCAGGGTGTTTATTACTCCATCTTGTTAGAGAATGTCCGCAGCACCAAGCAGCCAGAGGAGAATGTCATTATCGACGTCCTGGAGGTAAGGAACAAGACAATAACTTAGAATTTAACTGTAAACAAACTGTTTTGTGTAAGAAGATAGATAAAGCCATATGCACTTAATGTCCTATTTTACATGGAGATTCAATGAGAAAGAAATGCAACCCAGGGCCTCTTTTGAGTAAATCACCATATACATAATAGTTACTTTATTCATTGTCCCAGCTATGTTGTCTAATGTAATTATAAAACTAAGTAACTTCCTTTAAACTAGTAGTAATAATATTTTTGTTTGTTGTTTCAGGTGCGTGGGATTAAAGGTGTCTATTTAGCCAATCAGAAAGCAAATGGCAAAATCAGGACTCTACTCACGTATAATAAAGGTCGGGATTGGGAGCCGTTAGCTCCTCCCACTTCTGACATGAACGGCAAACCGGTGAACTGCAAACAGGTAGCAAGGTTTCTCTTTTATTTATCTTCTGCCTAATATACACTCATTGGTTACTTTATTCGGTACACCTTGAGAGTAAAACGCTGGACCCCTTTTACCTTCATCAGAACTGCCTTAATTCTTTGTATCATATAAACAAAGATGATATTCTACATTACTTACTGACTAACTGTTCTATTTCTATCATCTTAAACTTCTTCTCTGACCTCTTACGGGTTATCAACAAGGCATTTGCATCTACACAAACTAGCCCTGACTGGATATTTCTCTTTTTCTGAACTGTTTTCTGTCCCAGTAGATTAGCA
Source organism: Aspidoras spilotus (assembly GCA_028565295.1). Taxonomy (NCBI): domain Eukaryota; kingdom Metazoa; phylum Chordata; class Actinopteri; order Siluriformes; family Callichthyidae; genus Aspidoras; species Aspidoras spilotus. The sequence continues at coordinate 332,479 of JAOUQV010000038.1, forward strand.
GTTTCTGAAATACCCAGACCAGCACCGTCTGGTAACTAACAACCTTGCCACATTTTAAAAAGTCACTTGAATCACCTTTCTTATTCGTTCTGATGCCCAGTGTGTTTCCTTGATCACCTCTACATGTCTAAATGCATTGAGGTGTTGCCATGCGATTGACTGATTAGATATTTTTGCTACCATTAATTGAACAGGTGTACCTAATAAAGTAAGTCAGTCAGTGAGTTTGCAAAGGGTCAGAATATGCTACCAGTCACCAGGGGTCTAAAATTAAACAAACTACAATTGTTATTTTATCCATATTTAAGCAAGTGAAAATCAAGGCTTCTTGTTGCACGATTTGTCTGTGATACTCTCTGGTTTGAGATTTTTGGGGAAATTTGGTACATGAAGTCGCATCACAGGGCGACAATAGGATCTCTAATTTGAGGTAATTTATTTTAGGGATAGAATTAGGGTTTAGTTTGTCTCCCCTTCTATCTCTAGCTGTTTGCCTTCTGTTACACCTTATCCCGGCACTTTGTTTACATCTAGAGTCTGCTTCTAAGGAGTAGCACTTGCTAAATATATCTAGCCTCTTTCCTGCTTTAGAAAGTTTATTTCCTAATCTGATCACTCAGTCTCTTCTTTACACTTATTAATTATTAATTTATTAATAATCCCTTTATTTCCACATTTTATTTTTTCTTCAAGCAGCAGTTATTATTTTTCCGTTTAATATATACTGTTTATATCTCGGTTAAAGTTCACATGTGTTGTACAAGCATGTCCCTGTTTTTATATTGAGATACATTTTCATATGCCTCTTTAATGGCCCGATTCTACTATTTTTCTTCCCTCCGTTATGTCTGAATCTCCCTATTAAGCTGAGTCATACACATCCCTGCATGGTCAGCGTGTTAATATAATATATAATATAAAATATAGAATAATATAGCAAACTGCCCTTGAATTTCTGTGTACAAGAACTAGCAGCTAACGGATTTGTAACCATGTTAATTAAACTTCAGTGAGCTTTATAACATGAACGTATCTGTTTTGCCAAAGTGTTAAAATTACAAAGTAAGTAAAAATGAAAAAATAAATGCATTAGAAATTAATTACAGCATGCAGACATCTGGGAACAGACTTTACAAGATGCCCTACAGAGCACTGCAATTTTCTTAAAATAAACAAAGACAAAAAAGAGGGTCTGGTTTATTTTGCGTTAAACAACATTCCTAGTGAGAAGAACAGTTGGCCATGGATCGCTCACATCACCAGTAAGTGACTTTCCATAAATTCTAAGTGTTGTTTTTGATTCCCAGTTTCATTTCACAACGCATGTTAAGAAGCTTGTTTAATCCTTCCTTCTTCAACTGCGAAATACTTCTAAAATCAAGCAATACGTCCTTTTGCGATCTAGAAACAATTATAAATGCATTTGTTTTATATTGCTTGAAATATTGTAGTGCATTGTATATTTGCCTCACTTAAGTGACTCTGAAAAAGACTTCAGTTAGTTCAGAAAGCAGCTGCTCAAATTGTAACAGAAACTAGACACAGGGATATATTAGTCCGCTCTTGGCTTACTCTTCATTGGTGGCGGATTGGGTAGTGCAGCAAGAAGGGCACGGATTCGAACCCTGAGTAGAATGACTCTGGAAATTTCTCTGTTTGCATGTTCTCCCCGTGTTCGCATGTGTTTTAACAGGTTTTCTTCTGGTTTCAATGCGTGCTAGGATATTTAATGTCTCTACAGTGGCTGTTAGTGTGTGAATATTTGTAATCCCATGATAGACCCCATGTGAATTAAAGGAAAATAAACTGACTGAATATCAGTTATTACTGCGACATAAGTATATAAGTAACTTATTGGACTCAGGTCACTTGTTGTGTTTCTATTAGAGATTATGAGATCTTACCTCCGGGAATATGGAGGCTCAAACTTGTAACCAGGGTTGCCGGTTCTGAGTAAAAAAAAAATTGATAGACCGGTGGGGGTGGCTGTTGCTAACAGGGTTTGCTTCATATGCAAGAATGGTTGGGGTACTCTAATGGTGTTTGTAGGGGAGGGAGCAGTTGGGGGTTGGGTGCCTTGCTCAACAGCACTTCAGCCATGACTGCCATTGAGTGAAACCATCAATCCCTTGGTCCCCAGCCCTCTACCCTATCCATTTAGCCACAGCTGACTGTTATTTACTCTCCAGAATTATATTATATTATATGATCTTATTAGGCAGTAATACCTCTATTCCAAGAAGCAATCTAAAATTAGTGAGTGTATGGAGGATTTGTTGGCCAGTCACTCTGCAGGGCATACAACATCCTGGGCATCACGGGGGACAGTAAACCAAGGGCCATTAATAAGGTCACTGGGCAGTACTGTGGAGGGGAAGCATTACCTGGACACTTACCTGACCTTAACACTATAGACAATCTATGGGGTACTGTGAAGAAGATGCAATATGCCAGACCCAACAATGCATAACAGCTGAAGGCCACTCGGAGAACCCTTGGCTCTCATAACATCTGAGCAGTGCCACAGACTAATCGACTTCATGCCATGCCACATTGCTGTAGTAATTCGGGCAAATGGAGCCCTAACTAAGTATTGAATGCTGTACATGCTGATAGGTTTCATTTTTTGTATTAGTTATAATTAATATTCAAATTTTCTAAAATAGTTTATTAGTTGTCAGTTATAATCATCAAATCAAAAGAAATAGACACTTTAAATATATCAGTCTGTGTGTAACAAATGCGTATAGTATATAAGTATTACTTTTGAATGGAATTACTGAAATAAATAAAAAAAATCAATAAAAATACATTTTTATGATATTTAAATTTTATGACCAGCACCTCTATATAAGAGCCAGATGTAAAATAACCAGCTGGCGAAGTTTATCAATAATTATATGCTGCTTGCTAGGTGTTCTAGTGATCACACATTCTAGCAATATGATCATTGTGGGCTTTCAACTGAATCTGTATCTGAGCAAAAAGTGTGTGATGGCTAGCATCCAGCAGTTAGCATGGCATACGGCTAATTATTCAGTTTAGGCGTCTTTGTTGTGTAGCTTAAGTATAAATAATATCTTCTGGCATGCTAGCTACATTAGCTTAATGCTTATCAGTGGCCGCTCACTTGCTTTTGTTTTTTTTTTGACACGAATGACTAAAACTGTGTTGTTTTCCATATATTCATTCAGTCATTTGGTGAATTACTCAAGGCTAAACCTCACAGTGTGGATCCGACTCATTTCATTCTGCAAGTCATTGTGGGTAGTTGAGAGATCTCTTGCTATCCCAAAAGACAACTCTGGGGTTTTTTTCCAGCTTGTTGCTTGTCCTTGACACATAAACATCTCATTCCACCAAGTATTCTTATTTCTTTTAGGGATCCTTTTTTAACGCTTTGGGTTTATCGTGTCAGTATATGAGGGTGGGTCAAAAATTATTTTCATTCTGGACGATTAATTATTTATTATTCATTATTGATTGAACCTCAGAATTATTTAGCTTTGCTTGCTTTCAGTGAAGAACAAACACGAGAAAACTTTTTCAGTGATTTAGACTATCCGTCTGACTATCTGACTGTCTGACAGTCTGTCTGTCTCTCCCCATAGCCAGATTGTCATCTTCATCTCCACCTGAGATGGGCGGATAATCCATATGTATCTGGGACGGTCCACACTAAAGACTCAGCCCCGGGCCTCATCATGGGTGCAGGTCAGTGTTAAAAACACTCAGTAAAAGTTCAATAAAAAAATGAAAGGATTTAAAACAGTGTTCTTGAAAGAAAGATTGAATATTATTAGTTTTAACTATATCTGATTGTTTTGCTTGTCGTTGTCATTCTTTATTGTTTTACTGCAGATTATGCTGTAAAATTACTGAACTTCCTCCAGATTCTTTGATTTGTTTAATGATTTTCTACACTCTAGAGGTAGATGGATTAGAATCCTTTCCATCATTTCTTTTAGGAACAGCATTGTAAAAGATTTCATGAATCTTCTCATATGTATTGTCTGTATTTATACCACAATGACTCAGCGTTTTATGGGTGCTGCAATAATCAAAAACTAGCTCAACGTTTTCCGTCCCAAATTTTTTGGAATGTGTTGCAGTCCATCTGTCACTTTCAGTTCCCACGCTGTGAGTGGTTGGCTGCCACACCTCTCCGGACCTTTTCACTGGATGAGATGTATCACTGAATATGAATTGGCTTTCTCCAACATGGCTAATGCATGGGTTGTTTGTCAGGCTCTATACATACTGCCCTATGGATTCCACCTCTCTCCCTCTCTTCATTACCTGCATTATGAAATAACACTCATAATGGAAATATGAGAAATGCTGCACATTTCCAAACTATCCTAACTTAATTTGGGGTTGTAAGATTTGGGGTTGTAAGAGGGTAAGTAGGTGTTAAATGAATTCATCAAGTGATCTGCATTTCCGTGGATACCTGGGGTAAAGTACCGTGTTTGTGGCGGAAGGAATCTTGGTGTTTGAAGGGGTGCCAGCTGTAGCTGCCATCTTCCCAAAACAGCAACCAATCGACTGGTCAGGACATGCCCTAGGTTGTATCCTATGTAAGATCTTTAGAAGGCGCTGGCTTAGGGTTAGTCGGCCACTAAGAACACCTTGTGTCGGGTATAATACACGTATAGCACTGATACACAACCACTGGGGTCCGCAGCTCTGCATATTTCTGATTGGGGCTCCGAGGTGGATGGTAATCTTACCCAAACTATCGGCCTTTGTAATTTAAAAGGGCATTATGGGAATATCAGGCACTTTCAAAAATGGAAAGAAGCTACAATTAGGGCAAATACTGATAAAAAGATGACCTGCTAACCACGTAAATATTTGTCAACATCAATGTAAATAACTTTTCTTATCCATCCCTAAACAGCAGCAACGGAGTAATTCACTGCTGAGATCTAGGAGACATTGACAAGAAAGAGATAATAAAGGAACTGGCTCCTCAAAAATTAACCAATATAAAAAGAATTACAATCAAGAAACAAGATAGAATCATAAAAACGAATACATATATTGTAATGTTTAACAGACCCACTACCAACCAAATTATTAATAGGATACCAAAAGTTTGATGTAGACCTATATACTCCAAACCCTACTAGATGTTATAATGGTCAGAAATTAAGAGACCGATCAGCTGATTGTAGAAGAACCACAATTTGCTGTAATGCACCCAAACCACAAGGTGCAGGAATCGCCGAGGACCTCACATGCCAGGATCCAAAGATTGAAACATTCCAAAAAGATCAGCCATGCTGAAGCATTTTAAGACACAGTCAAAACAATTACACATTGCTCAACAAAGACAAACCCCAAATAATCAACCCCACCAAAGAACCAAAGCCCCCAAAAACAAAAAGCACATACACTCAGTGCTCCAGTATGTCCCCACCATTAGCACCAACAAACCCTAAGAAAAAATAATCAAAGAGCGACATATTAGACGCCACAGTACTAGAAACAATCAAGCATACCAAAACTGAAATGACAAATAAAACACCATAATATAATGGAACTGCTGAGGCCTTACAACGAACTTCAAGAACTTATCAACCCATCTGCCTCCAAGAAACCTAAAAGCCGCCAAACATGGCTACCACCATCATAACATCAAATATTGTTCATAAAAATATCACCATATGTACCACCTACATACCCCAAACACTACTCTAAGACTAGCTGACCCAAACTAATTGAAAACTTCCAGTGCCATATATCCTATTAGGAGCCACAACAGAAAATGGAGATGCTAAAATACTAATACAGTGGAAGAATTTATACACGCAAACAACCTCTGCCTAATGAACAACCCCTAGACATACCTATTCACATCCAGGATATGGGACATATATCACAATCAACCTAAAATATACAGACCTTAAGAGTATATTAAACTTTCTTGGAAAATATGGCATGACCTTTGAGGCAGTAACCACTTCCCTATCCCATAAGTCCAGTGAGAACACATTCAATATTTACTTCACAAAGATGGAGAATTGACAGGCTAAGTGCTCTACATTTTAAAGTCTCTGTGAACAAAAAGCTGCAAGAGATTAATAAACCTCATAAAATGGTTCATGGCAACTTTAACTGGTATTAAAGAAAAAAAAACATACCCAAGACCTCCAAAAGGTTCAATGAAGAGTACAGACAAGCAACTATGACCCCAAAAAGGTCAGAAAGAAACTTCAACAAATAGCCCACAACAGAAAACATAATCAACCTAAGAAACCTAAAAGTTGGAACATTTTCAGTAATAACATTAATACAAATACAGCAAGAAAACAAAATATGGAAAATAGAGAACAGAAACGCCCAACCAAGAATCCTTAAAAGCCAAGATGGCACACTTCCAATGACATCAGCATTGCTTCTAAAAATATAAGCAACAGTAATACCTATTCCCAAACCCATAAAAAATCACCATGATCCAGAAAAACATAGACTGATAGCCCTTAGACATTAGAGAGGATGATTAACAACGGTCTTGTCTGGTATATCAAAACAAAACAACATGCTCAGCAAGATTAAAATCTTTCATAAAAATAGGAGCATCATTTACAACTTAACCATGTTATAAACCTACATAAGGGAAGCACTAAAAATTTTCGACTTTGAAAAGGTCTATAATATCAAATAAAGGTATGGTATAATGCAAGACCTTCACGAGATAGGCTTCATAGGCAGAATTTAACCTTCATAAACAACTTTTTTCGAAGGACAGATAATTCAAAGTTCTAATCAACAATACACTTTCCACAGACCACATCCAAGAGACAGGAGTCCAACAAGCATTTATCTTATCAGTATTTAACCTCATTTATTTAACCTCAAAATAGGCAGAATCACAAAGAAAAACCACCCCTATATCTTCTCCAATTCCTATGTGGACAATCTATGTATAGACTACAGAAATTAGGACATTAAAATGATTGAGCCACAGCTCCAAACCTTGCATCAATAAAATACACAAATGTATTTAAAGTACATGAAGACAAAACAAGCTGCATCCATTTCTGCCAAAATTCAAATCTACATCCAGACCAATAAGTTTCTTTAGATGTAGAACCCATAAACATAACATAAACCACCAGATACCTGGGCCTCATACTGGATAAAAGACTGACATTCATCCCCCCTATAAAATCTTAAAAGAAATCTGTTTCAAAAAATTACATTTATAAAAATTACTAGCCAGTACTAAATGGGGAGCATATCTCTGATTCCAAGAAAGTTGGGACAAAGTACAAGTTGTAAACTAGAAACTGCAATGTGTTGCCCTGGTGCACCCATGGGTATGAATTTAGTCTTTATGCCCCTGTGACAGTAAAGTTGAATGCATTTATAATTATGTCAGTATGTCAAATGATGTGACATTTTCATGAATCTATTTGCATTAGTTTTATTCATAAATTAATGTAAATATTTGTTTTACACATTTTTATTTATGAAATTTTTTCCCTCTCCTCCCTGTACTGATGTATGTGCGCGTGCACACGTGCGGGCATGTGTGCGTGTGCGCACCTTGTCTTTCTGTGTATGAGAAACAGAGTAAAAACAGAATGCAATTATTCAGTATAGAACATAGATGACATATGAATGGTTAAACTGAGAAAATGTATCATTAAATGAGAAAAAAAATGTTACACAAACATTCCCGGCGAGTATAGGGCTGAGCCCCGCCCCCACCTCAGATACTCAGATCACATGTCTGTTATGCTAATTCCTGCATATAGACCCATTGTCAGATGATCAAGACCGGTTCTGAAGGAGGTAAAAAACCTGGCCAGCAGAAGCCATCTCTGCTCTTCAGGACTATTTTGAAATAACTGACTGGGACATGTTTAGGAAAGCTGCAATCTGAAGCCGTGGATGAACGCAGAGGTGCGTGCACTGCTGAAAGCCCGAGACTCCGCCTTCAAAACGGGAGACAAACCAGCCATGAGAAGAGCGAGGGCAAAACTCTCCTGGGCAATCAGAAATGCACAGCGCGCACACGGCCAGATCGTCCACAGTCACTTCGAAAACAGCAGAGACACACAGCGCATGTGGCAAAGAATCCAAACCATCACCAACTACAAGATGACACCACCCGCTTGTGACAGTCATGTTTCCCTTCCAGTTGCGTTGAACCAGTTCTACGCACGGTTTGAGGCGCTGAACAACGGAACGGCGAGAAACTCCACCACTTCTCCCAATGACCAGGTGCTGTTTTTACTGTGGCTGATGTGAGGAAAACTCTACGCAGAGTCAACCCATGGAAAGCTGCTGGACCAGACAACATTCCTG
>JAOUQV010000038.1:378840-391344 GCA_028565295.1 Aspidoras spilotus
GGAGGCCCTACACCATACTAATAAATTATTGTGGTCTAAAACCAGGTGTTTCAGTTTCATTGTCCAACCCCTGTATGAGACTGGCAAGTTTAACTAGTAATAAATAGTAAGACTAGTTATAACTAGTAAGATAGGCTAGTTTAATTTTAACTAGCTAGAAATGCTAATTTAGAATAACCAGAATTATCAGAACTAGTTAAAATATTCATTTAGATTATCTAGGACATTTGCTAGATAAACTCTATAAATAATTTCAATTAGTACTTGGAAGAAAGAAAGAAAGATAGAAAAAAAGAAAGAAAGAAACAAACAAACAAACAAACAAACAAACAAACAAAAACAAACAGCAGCTAATAGAGGGTGGAATGATCTAGCTTTGTTGGTTATGTTTCATAATAGTTTTCACTCTGATGTCATCACTAACCTTGCTTGTAAAGACGATAACTTATCACTTAATGCTTTAATCAAGCTTGCCATCCGTCTTGAACAACAGTCTTAACCGGCAGTCACCTATTAAGGTGTTTCTGAGGACCATAGCACTGTGAAGCCGATCCAGTGTGATTCTTCATGTCTGTCTTTTGAACAAAAGCTACCACATTCACATGAAGGTTTGTGCATTTATTGTGGCAGTGCCAGTCACATTTTGCGTGACTGTCGGGCCCGTCCACACAGAGTCAGGCACCATTCCCAAGAGAGCGTGTGAAGCAATCTTTCCCACATACTATTGCAGTAAGTGTTTCTGCAAAGGGATTGGTGTTTAGGTCATTCTTATTACCTGCCACTTTATACTGCTCAGAATCTTCTTTTTTTCTCAGCCTTAATTGATTCTGGGGCAGATAGCAACTTTATCCACAAGAAGTTCGTGGAACAGCTACACACCAATGCGAAACCACCAAAGACATCGTTGAGGGTACCCAGTAAGAGCAGGAAGTAGTGGTAACTTTGTTAACTAAGCCTGTACATGTATCTACTAGCGCCCTACATAAAGAACTGATAAGTGTTAGACTTGATTGAATACCTTGATTTAAAGGCGTGTTCTGTAAAAAGAATGCTTTTAAGTTACCCTTTCATATACATTATTATTATGCCACAAAAATTTGATGATTCACCTAGTTTGTGCAAGGGTTTCTCTTACTCCAGTGTTCAGTTTTTTTCGAATTGGACCTTTGAAGCTCTTACAACCTCATACAGATAAAAGGAGATAAATGAAAAACTGCATTTGACATCACCATACAAATATATATATATATTATATATACAAATATAAAGTTAAGCCTTTCGGACTTTGTAATGCGCCCAACGTCCACAATTTTTGCTATTAAATATGCCTTTTTAAGAATGGAAGCATTGGCTTGAGGGAGACAATCATCCATTTTAGTCCTTACAGATCATAAAAATCTGAAATATCTGCAAACCACTAAATGACTAAACCCTCGCCAAGCTCATTGGTCCATGTTTTTCTCTTGTTTTTATTAGAAAATTTAATAAATACCCAGCTCCCACAATGGCAAATTGGATGCTTTATCTTGCATGTTTAATGGTAAATTATTCAGCAATCCTGCATTAGAGATTGTACTTGTGCCAGGCATGTCTTCTATCCATTGAAATAGAACAGGCTCTGAGAGATATGGAAATACCTTCTTTATGTCCCCCAGATAGAATGTCCATTCCAGTCCATTTTGGGACCATTTAATTCTTAAATTGCTTCCGGTCACCGGGGGTAACACCTCCTGCTCAACTTTTAGCTAATAGTTATTGGTGGTAAATATGTGTATGTAAAAGTTGTACTGTTTTAATAATCAGAAAGATTGGGCCCATTATCTGCCATGGGCGGAGATGGCCCAGAACTTATTGACCAGCTCCATTACAGATGACACCTGTTCAGTGTATGCTTGGGTATCAACCTTCCATAATTCGCTGGTCCAGCACCACATCACCACCATGTCCTTGCTGTAGACAACTAAATGAGACAAAGTGAGAAGATATGGGAACAGTCCCATTAACCCATCGAATCTGTGTTACAGCGCCAGCGGCATTAAGCGGATCACCATAGGGGTTATACAGCCAACATCCAGCCAAAAGACTGGGTGTGGATATCTACATGGAACTTCAGGTCAATGCAGATAAGTAAAAAGCTATCACCCAAATACATTGATCCCTATAAAATTTTGAAACGCGTTAATGACGTTACGTATAAATTATCATTTCCCCAGCATTTGCGTATATCCACTGCTTTTCATGTCTCTTTGTTGAAACCTGTAGTCCCAGGTCAGTTGGAAGAAATTCTGCCTCTGGATACTTCCCCACTTCCTCTGAATCCTGAGGGGAAGCCCATATATGCCATTCGACAATTTCTAGACTCCCGACGATGCAGGGCAGGTCTACAATATCTGGTCAAGTCGGAGGGGTATGGCCCAGAGGAGAATAGCTGGGTTCCTGCCTCTGATGTGCTAGATCCAGGTTTGATCTTGGACTTCCACCGACTACACCCTGGGAGACTGGCTCCTTGTTCTATGGGATGCCCTAGATATCTAAGTGCAGGGGCCTGACACCAACTCTGTCAAGCTTCAGAAGAACATCAGTATTTGAGATTGTCGCAGGCATTCTCATTCATTATCATTTTCATTTCCTCCGTGCGTGTTTTTTCTTATATCTAGTCCCACATCTGTATTCACCGTTTGTCTACATCCGTTTCCCTATTTAGTATTTTCCCCCTTTCGCACTTTGTAGTTTTCGACTTAGTTTGGACTTTGGACTATAATTATCTTTGTTTGTTTTCCCTCAGATCAGATGACTTCTTTCACCGCGCATCTTTCACCGTGCATCTCTATTTTCATCTGTCACGTTAGATAATTTCAGTTGGTTTTAAGCAAATGCCCATGTGCTACCACAAAAAAATTATACTAAAACTATGTTTTAAATCCCAAAACTTTAACATTAAGCTTAAACTACAACCTTTATAAGATTTAGGAAACTATAAATGATATTAGCATAAGCAGGTCTGTTGATGGACATTATGCTATATGCTTTTTTAACCTGTTTTAAGCATTCCATATTTTCTAACCCCATATTTTACGACTACTGACCCTAAACAAGGATTGCTAGCATAAACTGTGAAGTCTGTTGACTCATCTGTTAACCTTCTCTCTTTTAGCATAGCATTCCTTGTTCTAGTCTTTGCTGAGCCTTTATTATCCTGGTGCATTGAAAATGTTTAATACTATTCATATTATTTATTTTTAGTCTAAAGTTGTACAGCCTGATTTACTTGTCTGTGGTTTTACCAACACATGCTCACTGCTGTTTTGACCTGAACCCCAATGTAATTTTTTTAAATAGAATTATGAGGGCATATCCCTCATCACACTTGAGAATTGCCCTAAATAATCATGTAGAGTAAGGATTTACAGACACAATCCACTTTATCAGTCTATTACCAGACCTAAATACTATAACTTAAAAGTTATAGGTGTTCTAACCAATGAAATCTAGTATTACTAAGCAGGTCAATCTTGTATAGCATAATAGTTCAAGCTATTCTAACTTAACAGCTAATATAACATATTCTTTATGTTTTAAATAGTCAAGCATAAAAGTGATAACTGGTCTATTGTATCAGTGCTTCATAGTCTAACTCAAATGTTCTATCTACTTCAACTTACAAATTTTAGTGAAGTTTCCAGTCGAGCAGTGGTCTTACTACTCTAATTTACCAGTTTTAACTAGTCTACCTACCAGTTGAGCTAGTCCAGTTGTAATTAGTTAATCTTATCTGATTTAACTTATCAAATTAACCAGCTAGATAGTTAACTAGTCATACATGCCTGTTCTGATTAGTGCAACAAATTGGGTATATCTTATCAGCTATAGCTTATCTATTTAATCAGTTATAACTAGCCTAAGTTAAGATTTTAACTATTCTAACTTGCCTGTTCTAGCTAGACAAATGTATATGTTCTACAAATTTACTGGGTTCATATTTTATAAGCAATAGCTTGTCTATTTAACCTGTTATACTTAGTCTAACTAACCATTTAAACTATTCTTTTCAGTTCTAGTTATTTAAATGTATTTGTTCTATTCAGTGTAACGTAGTGAGTCTAATTAGTCTAATTTACAAAATGTATTATTGTTAATCTTGTGGGTTTTTTTTTTTGCTAGCAGCTATTGTTGAGGTACATTTTGCATGTTATAATGATATATCTGCTTATATGTGCTGGAGACAAGCAATCATTTGTGCAGAAGTGAATTTCAAGCTCATTTTTTAAACAATTTTACTACTTCACTTTAACATTAGATATATAAAGTTCTACATATTCCACAATAATCATTCATATTTAAACTGAAATGAAAATCTGTTACCAAACATTTATTCACTCTAAAACCTTATAATAATTTTATCATTTAGCTTGAATGTTAGCATTATGTACTTAAAAAAGTGATAAAAACAAGAATTACCTTTTTTGTCTGCATGAATGCAGGAAATTAAAAATCAGCCAGCAGCTACATTTTCTGATTCACTAAGGTCTTGACTAACTTTGACAAAATTTGGAATAAATATATTATTGTATTTAGGAGGTATGCATGAATTTCCAAAGGTAGAATTTCCAAATCTATCCAAATCTTTTTTGTCACTTTACATTATGTGTGAATACTTTAATTATTTAATTACTTTAAATACTTTAATACTTTAAACAAATATTAGTCTCTTTTTAGACTAATATAATGAATTTAGAGTGTCTAAACCTGTGTGGGCTTTAAAACTTTATGAAGCCCGCAATGTAAACAAAGGAGGAAGCACACCCAAGCGCATGGTGAATTTGCTATTAAATCCCATCTTCAAACTGGGATTACCCACATAAATCATGTGTTCATTAGGATCTCTACTATTGGCTTAAATAGTTTTCAATCACTTTCATAAAGCGTATTTATACCTATTAGCTATTTACTTTGGACAGTGTTCCAGTGACGCACGGCTCCATATCGACATATCCAAGTTGGAGTGCTTTTTTAACGCTAAATAACTAATTGGTGACCAAGATCGCATATTAAGCTTATTAGGGACATATTAATCTTTGTATTTTTCTGGAAAAAAATAGCGTTTTTTTCAGAAGATGTGCACAAGAAAAATAAAAGACTTTTTTCACACAAGGTACTCAGTTGTTTTATTAATATGATAATAAATTGCATTTTAGTTGACAATTTATGAATTACCGTAATTGTGCTTTATATAAAAACAAAGGAGAATTTAAACAATGGCTTCAAAGATGTCACACAAGCGAACTATTGCATGTAGAAAGGTGAAAACAAACCAGGATAAAATTAAGATTTTGTCATTTTATTTTAATTATTTGTGATTCATTTAGAGGAAAAAGCCTCTAATCCCAAGGATGCTCAACAAAGGGGGCGCTTCTGCTCAAAGAGGTTAAGTGCACTGAAACAATTACCGAGTCCAATTGTTCAATTTGCCCAGAGCCAGTTTGAACTGGCTCATTCCTTGCTTATACTCTTGACTTTTCTTTTTTTCTTATTTTAGCCTGACACTAACCCTCCTGCTAGTCTATCATATTTTCTTACTAGCATAGTCTAGACCTGCTCTCCATTCATTGCAATGCATCAGGATTATAAAACACACTTGCCTTTGAATCACATAAATACAGCACAATGCTGCTCATGCTGCCATCGTCAGAGATAACCTACTGAACCTGTGAAATGTCACTTCCCTCGCTTCATACCGTGTGATAATGTAGAGTAAGAACAAAATGCAGTGTGTGTAGGGGAAGAGAGATAGAAATGGCTTTGGCTATGCATGCTGTGTTATTATTAGTCGTATTATTAGCATTGCTCTTATAGATGTTATCACCTTGTAATTGCTTTGGCAATATTGCAGAGCAGCCCTGAATGTTGGTGGAAAGTGTTAGCTCCTTTGTGGATAAAAGTGTGTGGGAGATAATGAAACATTTGTCTGCATGGATGTGTGTACATGTTTTATATCATTGTGAGGCTCAAATGTCCCCATAGGAATTGGAATATCTGTTTATGTTTTTGAACTTAAGGTTAGGTATATGGTTAATTATGCTATGTTATGTCCATTCAAATTACTAAGAAGAATAGAAATAAAAATGTGGAGGTTAGTACATTTTTAGATAATTATGCCCAAGTCATAGGAAGAGCTGATGTTTCCCATTAGGAAAATGTTAGCCAAAAAGTTTCTTGTCATTTTGGTTAGGCTTTGGGTAACCTTTAATTAGCTGAAGTTAATAATAGTGTCAATAGAAGTCATCATACATATAGAGATGTGTATGTGTTTTTGTAAGTTCATGATTTTATACTGTATCGTTGTGAGGACTAAATGTCCACAAAAGGATAAAATATCCAATATATGTGAGCTTGTAAGTACATTCTGCTGTATATAAAAAGTAGTTTTTGCATTACTGAGGTTAAAGGTTAGGTATAGGGTTAATTAGGCTACATTAATAATTATCTCATTTTAAAAGTATAGCAATAAAAATGTATGAATGTGTGCGCATACATATTGTATATCTGTATGAGGAGCATATATACCCACAACAACAGATATTTCTGATATTTGTGTCCTTGTGGGGACATTTTACTGGTCCCCATTAGGAAAATGATGTTTTAGTCCCCACAAGGGTGTCTCTTTTCTAGGTGCAAAGGTATACCAACCCTAGACAGGGCACCAATCCATTGTAGGGCACATACACACAGTCACAAACACACATTCACACACTAAGGGTCACTTTAGAGACACCAATTAACAAAGCATGCATGTTTTTGTAATGCAAGAGGAAACCAGATTACCCGGAGAAAACCCGCGCGAACGCTGAAAACATGCAAACTCCAAACAGAAATTTCGCAGGTTGCCCCACCTGAGCGTCAACCTGAGTATTTCTTGCGTGGGTACATCACTCACAGCTGGTATCATCCAGCTGGTTGGATGATACACAAACCCGATTTTGACTACATTTAGGACACTTTATAAAGTTGGGACAGAAGAAAAATAAAATGGAAAATATTGTACAGCACTGGTCTGGAAGGTTCCACAATTTAACTGGTATAAGGTAAGGTCATCCAAATTGCATATACAAAGAGGCCATAGGCTTAACCTTTGCAAGATAGGATGGGTCTTGGTTCACCAGTTTGTGCCAAGAGAGAATCACTTATCAGTTCAAAGACTTTGTTAATTAGATTTCACCCTTTAAAATTAATAATATCATAAAAGTGGTTTATGGCATCAGGGGAAATGTTTGAGTGAAAAGACAATGCGCAGAATCCATGAAACAGTCTGCTGGTATTATTTAAAATAAAAACGCCATCCTAGTGTGACAGAGTCATATGGTCAAAAAACCATTATCACTTAACACCGTCTGCTGCTGTATCAACAAATGCAAGCCGAAATCACACTGAGTTCTTTGAACCCAAAGTCATAAAGATGAACGAAAATACAGAGGAAGCATGCCCTGTAGAAAGACAAATCCACAGTTCTGCTTGTTTTTGGATTAAAGGGATATCACATTTTATGTACACAAGATCAAAATGACCTTAAACTCTTCTATTGAACCAATAGTTTTTTTTCTGGGTGCAAAGGCACCTGTCTATGTATCATGCTTTGACACATTTGTTCAGATGCCATATTGGTGCTCTGTCAAAGGCTTCTGTTATGACATAAGTATATTAATTCTAGGCTACAATTGGTTATTTGTGAAAAGAAAAAAGGGCTTTCTGAGAGTCATGTTGGACAAGGTGTGTTTTTATATATATGGGAAAGTTAGGATGGGGACAAACCTAAATTGCCTTAACGCAAATTTAGATGTAAAGAAGTTAGATGACTAAAAGACTAAAATAGAAATGAATAAAGATGCACAGTTCTTGGTCAAATTTCAGAAGGCTCACCATAGGTACCTAGTTGTTAGCTACACTCTGACTAAACAGAATGGACAATGCACTTTCTGCTGGTTTGCTGAAGGCAAAGCCAGAGGAAAGGACGAGCTTGTATGGCTAGAGGATATACAGTAAACAAGAAAACTTCAGGTCTTATTTTTTTGAAAGAAGGTTGCTGTGAATACCAAACATTACCCTCATTATCCAATGGTTACACTGAGTTCTTGTCACACAAAGAGACAAATTCTGCCTTTTTTTTTAGCTCCAGAGCCTGACACCTTTGCTCTTGCACTCGATTCTAACATACTAACTGGTATACAGTACAATAAAACATAGTAAAATTCATTTTTTCCATATCCCGGCTCATTGGAGTCCGTGAGCAGGGATACTCATGGTATGGCTCCCTGGAGAAGACAGGGTTAAAGACATAACAATGGAAGTTTGGTTGTTCTAAAGCATGAACCGCTGACCTTATGATCAGTAACCCAGAGTCTTAACCACCGAGCCACCCCTGCCTCATACTTAACATATCCCAGTTTGTAGGGAAGTTGTCAGAGTGAAGGGACAGTTGTAGTATGGCACTCTGGAGCAGAGAGAGTTAAGGACCTTGTTCAGGGACTTGAACCCCCAATATTACATTCTGATCCGCAACCCAAAGTCTTATCCACTGATATTTCACAGCCTTCTTCATGACAAAATTTCCTTCTCTGTCCTTTTTTAACATAATGCCACTTCTTCCAGAATGTTTCCATTTTTCTATTGAGTAACCCAGGGAATTGTCACTGGTATATTTTTACCCTTAGTAAAAATATCACCGTAACAGAAGGGATCAGTTTACCACTGCGCTTCCAGAGAAGAATTGTAGCATACACCAGCTTATTGCTCTAGAATAAACCCACCAACATTAAAATAAATCACCTGGCACCTTTTTACCCCCTCAACCTGTCACCTCTTCAATCAAACTTACACCGCCTACATTCAAATCTGCCACCTCACACCTAGCATCCTTGCCATATTAGCCCACTGTTATAATTGGCAATGAAGCCTCTTGAAGCGTTTGGCCCCACAGATCCCTCTGCCACTACTCAGGTTCTTATTCCTTAAGATGGACAAAATAACAATCTTACTTCTAAAAAAATATCAGAAACCCTTACCCTCTCTGTCCTTTATCCTTCCCTAATTTAATTCAGATGTTCCACTTTTGTTTGTCTGTCTGGCAATAGGTCAAAACGACAATGTGGATCTCTGAGGGTAGCCTAAGGCAGCAGGGAAGTAATTGCAGATTCTTTTTATGTAAGCCTCTCTAAAGAATGCTGTCAGAGCCAGCAGCTTGATCAAAAGCAAAGACAGCCATGGTAATGAGCGGCAAATTCATAATCATTCTCTAAGAGCCCGGCTGAGGTCAAATTCCTAAAATAACCCAAACTCCAAAGAACAGAGAAAACAAGTTTTGTCGAATCTAGGATAGGAGTTAATTAGGACTTGGACGTTACAAGCAATGGAATTGGCTCAGATATGGTGTAAGGTGTAATGCCACAAACAAAGACAGACATGTGCTGTATTTACACATGATGATTGGCTATTTAATAGAAACGGGTTCAGATTCAGGAGCAGTTTTATGACAGAGAAGTCCATCAGCTTTCCACATTTCCACATGAGTTCATGGGCCAGCCAGCGTCCAACCGGCAGCTCTGGGTAAAAATGCAGGAGGAAACCAGTTCATTGTAGGGCACACACTGTCGCACACACACATTCACACACAAAGGGCCAATTAGAGAAACCAATCCACATAGCATGCATCTATTTAGAATGTGGGAGCAAACCGGAGCACCTGGAAAAACCCGTGAGAACACGGGGAGAACATGCAAATTGTATTTCTCAAGTTGTCCCACCTGGTGATAGAAGCTGGTTTCTACTGGCTGTGAGATGACATCACTACCCAATACACCACCATACCAACACTTATAAAAATGATTATTAATAATTATGAAGCTGAAAGTGAACTAAACAGTTTGTAATTTTTTGCCATTAGTACAGTGGGTAACCCTTCTGCCAACACCACTTTGTCAACCCTAAGACAGGAGTAGCATGTAGGAAATATTCAATTCCATTCAGTGTTTATTTATTGTGTGTTTACAATGAAACAGTGTCATCAGTAAACATCTTTTTGGAGTCCAGTCTTAGCTCCTTTAACACAAATCGGTCACAGTGTGATTTTGCCTGGTCATGCCATGGTCACACCAATTTCATTTCAACTGTATTAGGTACATTATAACCCATATTGAACTTCAGGATGGGACAGTGGGGGATCAGTGGTTAACTCTTGGGTTTGCTGATCAATGACGGTCCTCTGTCGGGTCCTTGATAAAAGCCCTAAACACTCTAGGTGCTGTACAGCAGCTATACCTGTGATCTGAACCCCAAGCAATTAAATGAGATATGCAAAGAAATTTATTTTACTGAGCAATAATGTTCTTTTGAGGCAACATGGTGGTGCAGTGGGTTTCTGAAAACAGATATATTTTGCATGGCATAAATAAAAATTGTTCCAAGATCAGATGGGAGTTTTTTGTCATGGAATATGACCAAAACATGTCTGGCTATGCCACTGTGGAACAGCAGAAGGAAACATTTGGCAGCTATGACCTTTAGACCGTGGACAGTGGGATGGTGTGTGGTGTTAGTGTTTCAGCAACATATCATGGGCTCCTTCTTAACACGTGATCATAACAGGTGTACCAAAAGTGGAGGAACATCAACAAACATTTACCAAAACTGTGTTTGATCCTAGAGTTAAGTGTCAAACTAGCAAGGCGAATTGTTCTATGCGTTAACATGGGTATGGATAATATAAACACACAAATACATGCGCAGCGGGAAGAAATCAGTTTGTGTTTGATCTATGATTATATTTTATATATGTATGGAAGTGACGTGAAAACATCGAGTGTAAATTGTAAACACGTGTCTCATTTGCACGTGACGCCATTTTTTAGACAAATGTGATGAAGAAGACTATAATGTGTGTGTATTACAATGTTAGAATGTCACAAGGATTTATACTCAATATCAACTACAGGCAATAATACAATCTCATAAACTGCTAGCTTTTATTCTGTCTCAGGGCATTACTAGACAAAACAGATGTAAAAATTAAATATTACACTTGTAAATTCAGTCAGTAAAATGTAGGCGATTCCTACACGTAAGACAGGTTTACAGACAGACAGATAGACAGACAGATAGACAGACAGATAATACACTAGACAGATAATAGATAGATAGGACGCTAATAAAAGAACAGAACTTTAAACAAACACATATTATTAAACACTCAGTAATCAAGCCACAACATTCCACCAACAGGGAGGTTTAAAAATTTCACACACCCACACACTTTCTATTTTATATCATACACACTCTCTCTCACACACACACAAACATACACAGTCAATATTCCTATAGGACAAACACAGTTACACAGCACAACTATAGAAAATGAACAATCACGCCAAAAAAACTATGTGATTTTCACCTACACACATTGGCTCACACTGCAGTATCTGTATGTGTGATTGTGTGTCTTTGTTCTTACGAGAGCTGGAGAAAGTCGGTCACACGCAGGTTAGTTCTCTTTGCCAAGGTTTCCATCAGGTTTAGACCCTGATCAGTGGAAAGAGAACTAGACAGGAGAACACAGAGTGGGTGAGAGAGAGAGATAGAGAGAGATGGAGAGAGATAAAAAATATATTAATATAAGCACACACACACACACACACAGAGCAATACATGCTGCATAATCATCTAAACTGGGTGATGAAATATGAAACTCATGAAATGAACAGGAAAAGGGGAAGAAAAAAAACAGAAAGAGGACGACTAAAAGCAATAGAAGATTCAAAAGAAAAACTGCATGAATGGGCTGGACAGAATTAAAATAGATGGAACAGAGGGATGGAATGATGAAGGTAATGGAAGTAACATTGAGGGATGGATGTAAGGATGGGGAAACAACACAGGGCGGGTGGAAAGTAAGGCGAATAGATGGAGGAATATTGAAAGTAGATGGAGAGATGAGATATAGAGAATGTATGAGGATTAGAGGCAGCAGTTGGTGGGACAAAGGAAGCAGATACAGTAAATGGAGAAGATGGAAGAAACAGTAATGTAGTTAATGGAAGATGAGGGATCAGTGGAGGAATGACAAATGAGAGGAAGTGGGTGTGGTAGAGAATGGACAGATAGAATGAAGGGATAGGAAATAGAGAGGCAAAGGAATAAAGTAAATGAATAAAGAGAGAATAATGAGATGAAATTGAGATAAGTAGCAAATCATTGAAATGAAGATGACAGAGTTGAGGGATGGAGTAAGATGATGTAGAGATGAAAATAAAAATGGACCGAAGGAGGGAGAGGATTGAGATATGGATGAATAGTGTGGAGGAATGGAGGAAGAGAACGACGAGATAGACTACAGAGAATAAGAACATGTGTGGACAGAGATGCGACAGAAAGGCTGAAGAAATAGTAGATAGATAGATAGATAGATAGATAGATAGATAGATAGATAGATAGATAGATAGATAGATAGATAGATAGATA
>JAOUQV010000038.1:474886-485449 GCA_028565295.1 Aspidoras spilotus
GAGGCCCTACACCATACTAATAAATTATTGTGGTCTAAAACCAGGTGTTTCAGTTTCATTGTCTAACCCCTGTACTTCAGCCACACACACACACAAAGACACAAACCTCTCGTCTACGTCTTTCTTCCTGTGTACGATGAAGAAGTGATGCTTTCTCCTCCTACGAAACAAACACACTTATTTACATACGCAGACTTTAGTACTTTTAGTAGTGTTTGAAAGTTTGTGAACCCTTTATTATTTTTAAATATTTCTGCATACATTTCCCTAAAGGTTTATTGGACTAATACAAGTCCTAAAAGATTATAAAGAGAACTAAATCAAGCAAATGATTCATTAGTATCAAGTTGTTTATTTATTTAGAAAACAATCCAATATTACATACCTGAGAGAGTCAGAACCTGTTAACATTTAGAATTGGCAGGAAATTTGCAGGTGAAATGTGACTCAGGTGTCAATGTGATGATAATCAGATGCAACAGCAAAGTCTGATCATTATTATCCTACCCAAGAGTAATCCACCAACAAAGATTATTAGCCTTCAGTGATCCACCAACAAAGATCACCAAAGTGAGCCACTAAGAAAGATCATTCTTGGGGAGGGTTAATCTCATCTTTGGACACCAATAATAATCTGCCAACAAAAATCGTTATTACCCTCCCCAGGATTGATCCACCAACAAAGATCATTATTACCATACATGGGAGTGATGCATCAAAAAAGATCATCTTGACCCCCCAGAAGTGATCCACCAACAAAGATCATTATTTCCATCCCGAGGAATGATTCGACTAACCAAGATCATTATTGCCATCCCGAGGAGTGATCCACGAACAAAGATCATTATTACCCTCCACAGGAGGGATCCACCAACAAAGATCATTATTACTCTCCACAGGAGAGATCCACCAACAAAGATCATTATTACCCTCCACAGGAGTGATCCACCAATAAATATCATTACGTTTCACAGGAATAATCAATCATCAAAGATCAAACCATAGTATAAATTTTGTTTCATTTGCTTTATTTGGTCCTCTTTATCTAACTTTAGAACTTTTAAAACAATCAGTTTAAGTTTTAGGTCAAATTTATGCAGAATGAAGAACACAGAACACCTTTTTACTTGCGCCACCAAGGGACACTTTGGGTGTTCGCTTGAAATCTCCCTCGAAGCTGAACATTGCTAGACTTTTTCCATTGATCGGTGTCACAAGAAATCACGCCTCCAACGTCACTTCTTTGATTAGTTAACTGTAAAAACAGAGGGTGCAATTTCTTAGTATGTTTTCAATAAAATGACACCAGGCATTTATCCTGAACCATCACTGTATTATGAAAACCTGGTAGGTGGTATATGATTGCTGAAAGTTTCCAAAACGGTGGTTACATCACAATCAGCAACAGAAGGAGGCAATATTTACCAGCTCAAGGTAGACAGATAGTATGAACCTTAAGGTCTGGTTGATTAAACTCCTCGAACCACTTTACGCTACCACCATGCTTCCCTGGGAGAATCTCATCTGACTTTCATTTTTTATCTACCATAACTGATTTTTATTGGAATTCTTTAGTGCTGTCTTGATACTATAAAAAATATCAAACTTTGCTATAATACTTTGAAAAATATTGAAATTTCGATACTAAAGTCAGATACATGGCTTATTTCCCTTTCGAAGCTAGAATTACTTTTTTATTTACCTATGTTACTTATTTTACATTTCTTTAAATGAATAAAGAATATAAAGTATATTAAATAGGCAAATGTGCAAATAACTTGTGTTTTAAATTAAGAATTGTATTTAATACTTGTGCGTTATTTAAAAAGGTTCGGGTAATACTGTTACATAATAGTGCACTTTTTAATAGTCTACACATTCCGATCAGAAAGTTTATATGATAGAGATATAAAACTTTAAACAACGGTTAAATATGATTTAAAAAGTACATTAAATATGATTAATCACACCAATGTAATTAGTACTACAAAACAGTCACATTTCACACGGCAAGCATTTGTGTATTAGAATCATCCAAAGAAAATTAATGCTAGTGTTCACTAACCTGTTCACAGCAAATTATTGCTAACATATTCTTTATTTTAATGCATTTAGCAGTAGGATGCTTTAATGTAACCCAGTTATCTCAGCTGTCGTTCACATTTACAGCTATTAAAGCAAGGATAAACATACTGACAATATATGATTAGACATTTTCTTGTGTGTACAGTTTTATAGAAATCTGCGTGCCAATCCTACAGGTGTTCAGCCAGATTACGCGTTAGCGCACTTTGCCGGAATGCTTCTAAATCAGCGCATGCACACCAGCTTGTTCATGTCCTTTCACTTTCTGTCTGTATCTGCTTTAAACTCAAAGCATTTCTGTTGCTTTCTTTGTTTATACAGATGGTCTCTGAACACACTGCTTTCACACTAGCTTCTTTTTACGTATGACAGTCTGCTCCGTGTTTTACGGAAGCCTGAACAGATTAAAAGAGCGTATTGAATATTTATAGAATTAATACTGATGGAAGCGAGTATTGTACCATTTCAGAATATTCAATATTGATATAATCGATATTTTTGACAACACTAAAATCCTATTTGATGCTACCATCACCAAGTTCTCTCTGAAGGTCTCATCAGTGTTTGAGTATATATCATTGCATCAAAGGTGCAATGGAGGAGTATGTAACAAAAGGTGGAACAGAAAATAGAGAAGGGTGGAGGAGAAAATAGAGAAGGGTGGAGGAGAAAATAGAGAAAGGTGGAGAAGAAAAAAAAAGAAAAGTGGAGGAAGATGATGAGAAGGGTAGAGGAGAGTGGAGAAGGACATAGAAAAGGGTGGAGAAGAAAGAGGAAGAAGAGAAGGATGGAGAAGGAAAGGGGAGAAAGACGGTGAAGGAGAAGGAGAAGGAAGTGGTGGCGAATGGAACAGCAAAAGCTGTACGTATGGGCTTTTCCTGTACCACAGGCTCACAGGTGTACAATGAAGGAACCATCAACAAACATCCAGTTGAATGATCCTAGAGGCAAGTGTCAATTTAGGAAGGGGAACTGTGCGAATGCTGCAGATGGGCAGGGTGGACATGCTTATGGATTAGCACCTGTTATTAGTCAGATGTATATTCTACCAATGTTCACATGGGTTTCCTCTGGGTACTACGGTTCCCCCCACATAGTCCAAAAACGTACATGCGGGATTAATAGAGACTCTAAATTGTCTAAGACTAAAATGGATGAGGGTTGCGCTAGAAAGATCATCCGGTGAAAACCATGCGCCAGATCGGCATCGCAATTACTCACTGGCGGCAGGGATAAGGCGAAATATGAAAAAATGTAAATACAATAACAATTTAATTTATTAAAAAAAATATAATTAATTATTTAAATGTTGTGCAAAAAAATAGATGGGGATAAACTGACAAAATAAGAGATCATATTTTTCGAGATGGATGCATCATGCTAACACCGGTTACTCTGGCTAAACAGCACCAAATTTATTAACAAAGTGCACTAGGTAGGGCACACAGTTCAACAATCTCGATACAACCATGTAGTGCATTTATACAGGATAGAGACACGACTTTTAGCTAACAAGCTAAACAAGACAGATAATGACTCAGCGTCGCAGATACACAACTCACATATATAATCCACTTTAATTCGTATATGACGGAACATATTCCACCAGTTCGTTGAAAAAGGAAATGAATAAAATGTCTTTATAAGCAAAAGTAATTATAATTCGTTCACTAACTAATTAAAGGAGCTTAGCCAGGGCTAACGAAAACGTACATTGTCTTTCATGTCACTGTTCAGACTTTTTACCTTGTTTAAGTTTTAACAAATATATTTACCTGTTTTTGCTGAATGGTCATTCAGTTTAAAGACATGAATGAATAATATAAGAAAAAACGAACCAAAACCACAGCTTTTTTAGCCTTTTTTCCCAGCTGGTACCTTCCAGAAACACAGTAGAACAGTTGTCCCGCCCATACACACAAACGATTGGAAGGATTAAGTGATGTTAAAATCCTATTGGTTAATCCACCCTGACTAATCAATAAAGTGTCAAACATGCTTCCGGTTTGAACTTTTTACTAGTCCGGTTTCGTGTCTGTGAGGACGTTTTTTATTATTCACAGTTTTTATTTTTTTATTTTTTTATTTTATTTTTTTCATTTTAAAAAGCAAAAAATACGCTTACGCTTAGGGTAAAGGCAAGCATTAATGAGCTACATTTACAAACGTGTATGTTTGTGTGTGTGCGCGCGTGTGCGTGTGCGCATGCGTATCTTCATTTACATTATAAACATATTCATTCATGTTTGTGTGTGTGCGTGCATGCGTATCTTCATTTACATTATAAACATATGAATTCATTTTTCTTCACCCCTTGTCTGCGTGGATCCCTCCAACTGAATAGGAATGAGTCTGGCACCAAACAAGTGCTCTCCAGACTAACATAAGTTCTCTGCAGTGCCATCTGGTATAGATCATAGATCATCTTTGTTGTCATGTCATGTTCTCAGCAATAAATGTCTGTGTGGAGTTTGCAGTTTTTCTCATGTTCTCGTAGTTTGGTACTGGTACTCCGGTTTCCTCCCACAGTCAAAACACATGCACCCTATCCACAAGGGGTCACAACACTGGGCGCAAAGGCAGAAACAACTCTAGACAGGGTGCCAATCCACCATAGGGCATACCCAAAGTCACAGACTTTAGAGACACCAAATATTCTAGCATGCATATCTTTGGAATTCTAGAAGAAAACCAGAGCACCTGAAGGAAACCCACGCGAACACTCAAACATGCAAACTCCACACAGAAAGGTCCTTCTTGCTGTGAGGCTACCAACTGTACCACTGTGCCTCCAGTATAGTCATTTAAACAGATATTAGCAATAAAATTATCATTGAAGTTGATTATACAACAACAATTTGTGTAAGTAAAGAATAAAAAATATCTGGTGCTGTGCATTTATAGTAAAATCAACACTGGAGTGGTGAAATAAAATTACTGATATCACCCTGAAGATGATTCTTTTCACATAACAGCATGTTCCAAATGGTTTCATTAGGTTCACCTCATTAAATATTACCTTAGTATGCACATATACAGTATACCCATATTATACAACATAAGTTGCTATTATATCGTGTATTTTCACTCGCCCTCTCCTTTTTGAAGCATGAACTCATTTGTCCTGAAGATGTAGGAAAATGTAAAGTTACCCCTGACACTGCAAAATTCCTCCCTAAATTTTAATACAGGGATAGAGAGAGGGGGGATTATAGACATAAATAATATAACAGGATATCATGCATTTCTTTGAAATGCGGGAGGAAACCGGAGTACTCTGAGAAAACCCGCGCGAACACGCAGAGTACATGCACAACTTCACACAGAAATGTCCAAAGTCGCCCCACCTTTTTCTTGCTGCGGGCCAACACCACTATGCCGCCCCAATCAAGCTGGTTTCAGGGTGAAACGCAAGTGTTAGGTGCAGGATTTCACACCTCATCTTATATTAGTTACGTAACTAGTAGTTACGTTTATAAGTTTATATAAAAAGTGCGGCATGATGGCTCAGTGGGTAGTGCTCTTGCAATACGGACAGAAGGTCCTGGGTTCCAGTAATGGCAAATGCCTGCCCAAAGATAACGTCCAAGATCTGTTTAACCTTGTCACCAAATTTTACATATGAGGTCAAAATAGTCAGATATTTCGGCTTAGATTTAAACACACCCCCAAACTCACGCGCAGATAAATGAAATAACCCGTATGTGGTTGTTTTGTGACACACACATCTGAGAAATGGCGACAGATGGCGCGTGTTTTAGCGAAATTAATTATGCTAAATATTAAAGCTGAAATCGAAGCTGGCCAAGAGCTCTAAATAAGCGTCCATCTCCTGTCCACCTCAGCCGTCCAGCCCAGGGCTAATTAAATGGCTCGGAAAGGATCATGAGTCCCAAATGTGTTGAAAAGCCGCGCTGCAGATTGCCTCAGTTTGCAGCAGTGTAATTAACAGCAGTATTTATTGCAATAAAAGAGACAGCTCGAGCTTCCCGCGTTAAATTGTCTTTTCATAATGAAGACATTTAGCCGGGATAATTCCGATATAAACTCTTTCCATTCGTCACTGTGATTTGTACTCTACTTAATTGGAGAAGTGATTATGGAGCTCTGAGGGGAAAACTCCCAGGCTGGGTTTTTTTTCCTCCTCCTCATTCTCCGGGGAGGTCAGCCACCATCTAAGGGTGAAAATTATTTCAGCCCCTCACTCGATGTGATGAAAAAAAGAGTGATAAATCTCTGGGATTGCTGCGGGGTCAGTGTTAACCGCCTTCATAATTCACTAGCAGCTTTAATCGCAATATTCCTGAGCTCTCTTAATGAAATTAAAGCCGGGAGGAGAGACCGGGACAACGGCATCTGGAAACTTATACACCCTCCCAAGCTTCTACGTGATTACTGTTTTAAAACCCAAAAGAAAAAAATAAAAATAATAATAATAAAAGAGAATATGTTTACAAACAATACACAACGTTAAATAAAAACCCAATAAAATGTTTTATCGAACTGAAATATATAATAGCACTGAATAAAACATATGTATCAGTTATTATTATCATTACTGTTGCTGTTGTTCTTATTATTGTCATTAACTTCCGCTTAATCCATACAGTGTTGCGGGCCAGCCGGTGCCCACCTGGCAGCTCTGTGCGTAGGGGCAGGAACAACCCTAGATAGGGCTCCAATCCAGGGCACACACACTAAAAGCCACTTCAAAGATGCCCACACTAAAACAAATTTGCAGTCCCACCCGGGTAACCTTTTCTTTATAATTAAATGAGTATCACTTAATCCTTACATCTAACCCCGACTACATCTATTTTAATTACATCCCTTCGTCACAAAATTAATTTATAAATCTATTTATGGAGTGAGATCAATGTATTCTTCGAGCGCGCAATATTCAATCATAAATGGAGCAAGTGCGAAGTCGGCGACAGCGAGCGCAGAAAAAGACACAAACTGCGCATTTCAAACGCAGAACACATCGATTACACGCACTCGAGTTTCGCTTGTTTTTAACTATTTTAATTCCGGGAAATTACGGCGGAGATTCAGGACTTTGTAAAAGATCACGTTTTCGATATTTTTACTTCTATAGGGAGTAGGTATATTTACACTTATATGCACAGTATATAAGTTACATACTCTAGTTATTAACCCCATATTACAAAGAGTTGGGACAGTATGGAAAATTAGTATTGTGACGTAACAGCAAGGACGAGGACTCCCACCGTTTAGGAAAATGCTCTTTATTAGAAGCAAAGACTTTAACTCACAAAACTTCTTAACCCCGTTAATTCCCCTAAGACACATGAAAACGGTGAACACGCAAAACAGCAATAAAACTAACATTTAATCTAACTATAATTAACAAAATAAAACACATTTATTAACTAATAAAAACACATTAACTGGGCCATGAAACATATTCGAACATCCCTGCAGCACCTGCTGGGAAGTTAAACACGCCCACACCCCAATCCATACGTGCCGGACGTCACACGGCCCCTCTCTACACTCAGCCGTCCCTGGCGATGCTTTGTCCATCTCAAAGTCTCGAAAGCGGGCGGCAACAGCCGTGTGCGCGCTGTCCGTGGCGGCATATTTTGCTTCACTGTCCCCCACCCCACTGCGATCCAATACACCACTTCCCCCAGATTGCTCTTCACCACGCGCGGCCCCTCCCAGGCGGATTGTAAGTTTGTAAGTCCTTATCATTTGTGAGGGTTGTAGAGCCACACCCGAGACCTGACAGCAAGTGGATCTCCGCGGCAATACATATCATCTACCCATTTCTGCTGTCTCAGCCTAAATCATCAGTGATGGGTGGGTTACAGAACTGCCTATCTGCCATGAACAAGGCTGAACAGCCTTGGCCTCACATCACTTTATGGATTCCTGCCACTGACAGAGACCTGGATATCTCCCCAGAACTCATCCACAATGGCTGCTTTAACCTCTGCCTAAGCATTTTCTCAAAGTCCTTGAGAAAATGGCAGGGGATGAGGCACAGGTTTGTTTCTGTCAAAAAAATGGTGCTACACATCTCTTACATTTAAACATATTATCATTTGAATTTCACGCAGTTGCTATTACCTCCCCATTAATCATCTCATTGTTCTTACTTATTGCCCTCCAGGTGCTCTGGGTGAGTTCCTAGAAGATCTGTACTCATTCCTGAGCATGCTACTTGCTGACAAGACCCTGCTCACAGTTTGAGGATACTTTAACCTTCCTGGAGACAAGTTCTGCTCTTCTTGCATCTCTTCTATTCTAGACTCCTCCTTTCTGTCGGTAAACAAAACTACTTAAACACACAACGTCCTGGACCTTCAGATGACCTTCTCCAGTTTCTAAGATTGTGGTTACACCGATTTACACCTTTGATCATCATTTGGTAACTTTTACAATTCCTCTTCTACCCGGCCTAACCTTCACTCTGTTACTCATTTCTCTATAGCGTCCTAAACTCTATCATCCCTTCCTGACCCTAAATCCTTTTCTTCCCTGTCTCTGTCTCGTTTTTTTACTTTCTGCTTCCATTGACTATCTCTGCCCCCTATCTTTTAAACGAAAGTAGTCTTCTGACCCTGTTCCTTCTGAAAGCTTTCTGATGTTTTACACGGCAACAGGAGAGAAATGAGTTCAGCTGAGAGAAAGTGGAGAAAATCACTACTCGAGGTTGATCTTGCTCAGTACCCTGACCTCCTGTCCAAATTCTCAGCAGCATAACCACTGCCAAGACATGTTTTTACAGAGAGAAGCTGGAGAAATCTTCTGGGAACCCTCTGAAGTTCCACAACAAATTTTTTCCTGCTTCTCAACCCCTGGCTCCAAGCCTTCATGACAAGAAAATTAGGTAAACCCTATCCCTCATATAATTCTCTTCCTTTATTAAAGCAATTTCTACTCTCTCAACAGATGAAATCCTACAAGTGACCCTGTCCTGCAACCCTAAAACCTGTTCACTAGATCCACTACCTTTCTCAGTGTTTCAGACTATTACATCCGACCTCCTAACATTCATCACCTTGATCAGCCAAACTGTCTTCCGTTCTTATTCTAAGCAGCATTCAATATGGATAACCATTAGACTCTTCTGTCCATCCTTGGGAGCCTTGGAATCTAGGGAACAGCTTGTTAATGGTTTGCTTCCTACTTCACTGACAGGTCGTATGAGGTATTGTGAAGAGGATTTATGTCCTCATCTCGCAAACAGACCACAGGTCCTCTTTTGTTTTCAACCTACACTTGCTCTCTTGGTTATGTATCTCCTCACACGGCTTTTTATATTATGCGGATGATACCCAATTTATTTTCTCCTTTCCTCCCTCAGACACAATAGTCTCATGAATTATTTCTCCCCAGTTTCAGGCGGCCATTTTACTGGTTCTATTTGTGGGCTGTTAAACTCCGCAGGTTCGGCTTCCACCACAGCTTCTTGTAGCATTTTGGCTGCAAGTAGTCTATAGTGTCTTTTTAATTCCCGTGGTACCAGCGCGTTGATCAAATAATCCAGCACAAGCTCTCATTGCACTGCAATCCCTGTAGCGCCAGGCAAAGATATTCCTAGACCGAGCCGCTGTCATACTGTGGAAGCTGTAGAACCACTGGGAGTGCCATGCTTCTGTCCGGTGCCGAGTCCACGCCAGGTCTGCTGCAGAGCCCGCCCTCTCTAGGCGCCCGGTACCATCTGGCATCCTGGCAAGCCACTTCAGCCTTGCTCGGTTTTGCTGTCGGAGCCTACGCAATTCCGCCTGGAGAAAGTTGATCTTTTCACGAATGGTTTCCATTTTTAAGATAGCCAATCCCACTTCTGACACCAATGTGACATACCAGCTAAGAAGTGGAAACCCAGCGTATAGGAAAATCATCTTTATTAAGAACAGGCTGTTACACACACAGTCAGACCTATTCACACAAAAAAAAAACCTTAACCCCATTAAATCCTCTAAGACACCAACGGTAAACACACAAATCAGCAATAAACATTTAACATTTACACTAACATTTAATCTAACTATAACTAACACAACAACACATTTATTAACTAATAATAACTCATTTACTGGGCCATTAAACATACGCAAACGTTCATGCAGTGCCTGCTGGGAGGTTAAACTCTCCCACACCCCAATCCATACGTGACAGATGTTACAATATTAAAACAAAACAAAGTGTGTTATATTTATTTGACTGCTATATATTTAAAGACACTATAGACTTTCTTTTATTTGTTAATCCATTCCTGAAGCACGTTAGAAACAAGAGGGATGGGGCAATTCACATCTACTGAATAAATAATGGTATCAGACTTGATATAAACATGTGATTAAGATGAAGTGTAAATGATTGATTTTCCACTTCTGGTTGCAAGGCTTGTTCCTTAACCACAAGCCTACTTGGTAGAAAAGCAACACCCAGGGAAAGGTTGATGTTTTTATATATATTATCCCACTATTGGGAGTCAAGATGCTA
>JAOUQV010000038.1:526140-536164 GCA_028565295.1 Aspidoras spilotus
TGACGCTGTATTGGCCGCAAAAGGACGCCCTACACCATACTAATAAATTATTGTGGTCTAAAACCAGGTTTCAGTTTCATTGTCTAACCCCTGTCACACACACACACACACACTTTTGTAAAATATATTTTGTTTTTTAATTCTTTTTAATACCATGTGGAAACACATTAACAATTTAAACACACACACTTTTATAAAATATGTTTTATGTTTTTTAATGCTTTTTAATACCATGTGGAAACACATTAACAATTTAAACACACACACACACACTTTTGTAAAATTAATTTTGTTTTTTAATGCGTTTTAATACCATGTGGAAACACATTAACAATTGAAACATTCTCATGTTCTGACCTGTCACTGATTGAGACCAGAAAGTCTTTTGGGGTCGAGGAGAAGAGCTCAAAATTTGCAATGTCCAGCTGCTTTACTTGAATGGGTTGACACAATTCAATGACAAACCTGGAGATGCAAAAAGAGGAACACAATGCATCAGCTGAAAAATTGCAGATGACTGTTAAACAGAGAACTGGAATACCCTTGGCAAATTCCGATTTCTGACTCTGTCTCTGAATTTTCCTTTTAGATTGAAAAGAAATGACTTAATAATAATTTAATATTAATTAATAATAATTATAATATTAATAACATTATAATAGTTTTTATAACAAACTATATATTTGTCAAAATATTGATTAATTATTTTCCATCGGGGTGATGCCATTTTAAATTTGCTGTTCCAAACATTTCTGGAGTTGCTACGAAGAATTAATGCAGTTCTGAAGGCAAAAGGATGTCTGAACTTTCACTAGCAAAGCGTACCCAATAAAGTGGCAGTGCAGTGTATAGAGATGTATTTAGAAATATCTCAGCTTTACTTTAAAACTCCTTTTAACATTTAGAACAGAGCACAGCTGGGCAAGAATGATTGTGAGAAACGCCACAAATTGCCCTCTACAGACGCATGAGACAAAATGCCATTGGCTGCCTTTCACATAGGAAAATGGATGCCCCTTCTTCAAATGTATGATAATGATGTGTTTAAAGTGTCCTTTTAGACACTAAGGAATTAAAAAATAAAAATGGCACCGTATGTACAACACAGTCATTCACAAGCATGCAAGAGCATGTTCTGGTGGACGCATTGTCGATCTCTCAGTTATAATAATAAAATCCCTCGGGTAATCTACCTCAGTTAATCTAACCATGTAGAAGCCATTTTTCTCTAAAACATCATAAGGGTAGAGAATTTCCAGTTTAAACATCTTCATGGCATGGAGAAAGGTCAGGTTTTAAAAGCATCCATCCAAGTATGCGACACAATTCCAATAGGTAGTGAACTCCACAGTCTGGGGCAGCGACTGAAAAATGCAGAGTCTCTTGTGTTTTAATCGAGACTGACAAACTGTATATTTAATAAAGATTTTCCAAAGACCCGAGGGGCCCTTATTCCTTATAAGTACACAATACTTCACTGATGTACAACAGTGTCATACCAAAAAGCTCCTTAAATAGAAGTAAGAGGAGGTTAAATTGAACCCCAGATTTAAAAATGGTGTATGGAGAGATAAGAAGGAGGAAGAAGAGTGAATAATGGGCGTAGCTTACCATATCTTATTGCTGCAGGGATTTAACATGTAAACATCTACATTCTCCATCAGGATGGCAGAAGTGCTCTAATAAAATAAATGTACATGTCAATAGGCATCATACTGCTTTTGGCTCAGAATTATAAATAATAAGGAGAAGGAGCAAGTGTGACAGGCAAAAATCTCCAGAAGAACTGCATCAGTTTCTATAAGATGCTCTGTAAAACCAGTCGGTCGTCTCTAGTGTTCACTTCTGTGCTGTGGTGTGTTGGGGAGGAAGCATGATGAAGAGAGAGTCATGACCAAAATGGCATTATTCAGTAAACTCCAGTTGAAATATTAAGTAGAAAAAAAACACCTTGTATAGCTATCTGTAGAATACGAGACGCTGAGAGAGGGTGGGATACAAAGGTTCTGTTTATTTTCAACAGGCATAAGTACATCTGTGCAAATCCAAACGACACTGCTCAAAAGAATTATGGGAACACTATAAGTCTATCACACTTCTGCGAAATCAGCCTGTCCCAGTTAGGAATCAACACTGAGTGTGAATCAATTTCACCTGTTGTTGTGCACACTGAACAGAAAACAGGTAGTATCTACAGTGAATATTTGATTTTGACATTGTAATATACGCTATATTGCCAAAAGTATTTGCTCGCCCATTCAAATTCTCGGAATCGGCTGTTCCAATCATTTCCATGGCCACAGGTGTAGAAAAGGACCTACGCATGCAGGCTGTTTTTACAAACATTTGTGAAAGAATGGGTCGCTCTCAGGATCTCAGTGAATTCCAGCATGGAACTGTGATAGGAACAAATCCAGTCATGAAATTTCCTCGCTCCTAAATATTCCACAGTCAACGGTATTATAAGAAAATGGAAGTGTTTTGGAACGAGAGTAACTCAGAAGTGGTAGGCCACATAAACTGATCACTACAGACGTCAAAACTTCATGTGGCCTTTAGATTAGCTAAAGAACAGTGCACAGAGAGCTTAATGGAATGGCTTTCCAAGGTCAAGCAGCTAAATATGTAAGTCATGGCAGGCAAGTGAACACTTTTGGCAATATAGTGTATTTATCCATATTATTCTTTACCCTATAGTATAATTTTTTTTAATTAATAAATGTGGCTATTTGGGTAATCCGGGATATTTTCCAGATTGACATAAGCCCTGTCCCTTTCTGTGACATTGCCTACATGAAATCAAGTGATTTCAAATCACATGACGTAAACCTATAGTCAACTTCTCCATGAGTAGGTTTTACATGAGCAGAAAATAAAGACAACAGCACATGTCCCAGATAACCCAAATTCATCATTTGAACAAATTTTGGAAAAGGAGTTACTGAACTACATCATATCCAGCAAGTTACATTACTATGTCATGTGATGAGGCTCCCACATGGCAGTATTAAAGGAAGTGAAATGACAGGACTTGTAGAGGAGTCGGAAGATTACCCAATTAACAGTGCACAGAGAGCTTAATGGAATGGCTTTCCAAGTCAAGCAGCTAAATATGTAAGTCATGGCAGGCAAGTGAACACGTTTGGCAATATAGTGTATTTATCCATATTATTCTTTACCCTATAGTATAATTTTTTTAGTCATGTCCTAAAAGTGTGTATGCTACTGGAGACCTAAATACTCGATGGATGGATGAATGAATGAACAGGTGAGTGAGTAAGTGTATGCATATATGCATCCATCCATAAATCCATCCACCCACCTAGCGCTCAGCGCAGTCAAAAGAAACTCAAGGTTATTTGATCACTCACATAAATGCAAATAAAGTTGGTTTAGCTACCTTTGATTCCGGATTAGAAGCCAGGATCTTTGCGCCACATTCCACCGAGGCGTAGTTGGTGGTTTTCTGCACTTTAACAACGCTAGAGCCCCCGTTACACGACATGTGCGTAGTTTGACCTGTTGTAGTAGAGATAACACACAAAAATCTCATTGTCAACAAAACATATTTCCAGAAAATTGATAAGATATTGCTATCAGTGATGCTTAGCAAATACACGATGAGACAAGGTCACGATGTTATCTTACTTTTCTCATTCTCCACCTCCATCATGATCTTCTTCCACTCGTCAAAAGTCGGAATGTCCTCTCCGTCTTTGTTGGGAAGAGCTGGATCTGTGTCTGTCGATACTGGAACATTCTGTTGAGTATTGTAATAAATGTGGCTATTTGGGTAATCCGGGATATTTTCCCGATTGACATAACCCCTGTCCCTTTCTGTGACATCACCTACATGAAATCGAGTGATTTCAAATCACATGACATAAACCTATAGTCAACTTCTCCATGACTAGGTTTTACTTGAGCAGGAAATAAAGACAACAGCACTTAGGTGCCCCACATGTCCCAGATAACCCAAATCATTTGAACATATTTTGGAAAAGGAGTTACTGAACCACATCACATCCAGCAAGTTACATTACTATGTCATGTGATGAGGCTCCCACATGGCAGCATTAAAGGAAGTGAGTCGGAAGACGTAGAAGACAGAGAATTACCAGGATAGACAGCCTGTGGACGGTATTATAATTGGCCAGACTACTACAGAAACACAAGCAAGGATGCAATGGAGAAAGCTGACTCATCAATGCAGCCAAACATTGCAAGCCGTTGACGGTGTACGACATGACATGAAATACTTTGACCGAAAATGTCCCTGATTTTTAATACACTTTGTCCATCTGTCAATAAGAAATTCCTTTAGTATTTTCGCTTTGATGGTCGGCTGCACAGATGTGCTCCATGGGATATGGATAAACTGTCTGAGCATGCCAATCTGGTGTCAGCTGCAAGGGCAATTTAGAGACACCAATTATCCTACCTCATGTTTAAGGACTGTAGTGGGAAATCGGAGTATAATGTAAGAAAAGATGGATAAAATAAGAAAAGCACTCTTTGAAGTGCAAAATGCTCGAGTTTACATCTAGGTAAATAAGTTATTTTGTGCATCTGTGCGAAAATATAAATGATACTACAGTAACTGGAGTGCAGATAATTTCAAGTCTTAGAATCCTCACAACACTGACCTGGTCTTTTTTCAGCATGCTGGAGGCATTGGTTCCCTGATTCTCCAGGCCCAAACCTGGCTTTGCAGTCTTTCCTGTTCCAAGCGTACTGCTGCTCTCCAAAACCAGGGGAAGACTAGTTTATAATACAAGGAGAGAAAACGATACAACAACATGTTTGAAAAATATTTCAAACCGATTCAATGTACTAGTTAAATGGATTATTTAAACACATTAAGGATTGAGATTCCACTTTTAACACGGATAAAAAGTCAGCGTTTATGGCAATCTGTTTATTAAAACTTGTTTCTAATATTGTGGCTATAAAAAGTTAGTTTGGAAGAAAAATACGCATCCTATGTTCCAAGATATTTTTTTAATCCTTTTATTCACCGGCCACTTAATTAGGTACACCTGTTCAATTGCTTGTTAACACAAATACCTAATCAGCCAATCACATGGATGCAACTCAAAGCATTTAGTAGAGGCGATCAAGAAAACTTGCTGAATTACGAAACGATCATAATAATGGGGAGGAAAGGCGATTTACGTAACTTTGAACATAGTGCCAGACGTGCTGGTCTAAGTATTTCAGAAACTATTCATATACTGCGATTTTCATGCATACCCATAACAATTAACAATAAACAAGGTTTAGGTTTGCAAGGAACCGGCCTTGTGACGGGAAGGTCCCCGGTTCAAATTCCAGTACTGCTAAAGCACCTAATCCCTGGTTGCCCATGGATGCTGTGGAGGTTGCTTACTACTCCAGGCACGTGTGCTCACTTCACGTGTGTCCATATATGTGAGTGTGTGTGTTTCACTGCACGGAATGGGTAATTGCAGAGGAACAATTCCATTGTGTGTAAGCATAGAGGCAAATGGGTCACTTTCACTTCACTCTACAGTTTACAGACACACATATCTAATCGGCCAATCACATGGCCACAACTAAATACATATAGGCATGTAGAAGTGGTCAGTATTTCAGGAACTGCTGAACTACTTTGCAATTTTACACACATCTTTCTGTGGTTTACAGAAAATAGACAGAAAAAGAGACAATATCCAGTGGGGGCAGTTATGTGGACAAAAATGCCTTGCTGACCTGAGAGGTCAGAGGGGAATGGGCAGACTGGTGTGAGATGATAGAAAGACAACTGTAACTCAAATAAAATTTTGTTACAACCAATGATTTTACAATACCCGCTCTGCGGAAAGTATGTCATGAAGAATTAAGGTAGTTTTAAAGCCAAGGTGGAGGGTCCAAACATTTACTTGTAAGGTGTACCTAATAAAGTGGCCGATGAGTGTAATCACACACTTAATGCGAAGCTAGACTGATTACTTCAAATCCTGTATCTGGATTGCAGAAAAACCTGGCTGCTTCCATTACGGATTTTTTTATCTACATGGCGTCTACAATGAGTTGTGCTTGATGTAAGGCATTGCACCTGTTGGTTATTGCATCATATGAATGGATTTCTCCTGTATCACAGGAAGCAGTGGAGGAGACAGGACTGATGGAGGAAGAGGTGACCTCACAGGCACTGAAAACAACAACAGCGTCACAGAATGTGAGGGCAAACTCAAAGACGTCAACTAATCCACAAGTCTAATCCATAAGTAATATGTCATGTGTGCAAATATGTATTAAATTAAACAAACCCCTGAAAGACCATTAAGACAGGTTGCTTAAATTTATCAGTCAACACACTGGTCAGCATAATGGATATACTCACATTCTAAACAAATACAACCTCACCATTAAGTTGTCTCTCCATTGACACGTCAAAAAACAAATACACTTAAGTGCTTAAGTTATAACACCTGAATGCTTGTTAAAGAGGCAGAGCCGCCGCTAAAAATTAATAGGTTCTTCACATAGCACAGGTTATGTACCAAGTATCTTTAAATTATCAGTGATTAAACCTATAATTTAAAAACCTGACCATGTCAACTTTCTAACTATAGGCCACCCTCAACCTTCCCTTTCATTAGTAAGGTTCTAGAAAGTGTTGTAGCATACCAGTTATATTCATACCTAAGCATGAACAACAACCATCAACTTGATCACTCAGGATTTAGATCGTATCATCGCACTGGTTAATAACCTCCTAGTGCCGACTGATTATGCTTTTGTATTATTGCTCGTGTTGCTTGAACTTAGAATAGTTTAATCAATGGTATGAAAAGTTGCACTTTTTCACAGACTAGAGAGTTTTGTTAAGGGAACGACCCTCTTCTGGTTTATACATTATTCATTTGAATGTTATTAGAGAATAAGACAAAAGACTAATTATGTTATTAGAAGAGGACAAAGAGATTTTAGCAAAGTCTGATCTTCACAAAATGTTTGTGGAAGTGTATCATGACACAAACAAAGGAAATTTGTGAGGATATCAAAAGGAGTGTTATTGTAGTTCATCAGCCTGGACAGACTGTGTACAAGATTGTGTGTTTCTCACTTTTTTCAATAAAAAGAAATATCTAACCATTGTTTTATTAGCATCATTCCATCAACTTTGACAGTCTGATGAAATTTGACATCCCATTTAAAAATATGGAAAATTCCAAATGCCTAAGGAAAATAAGCACTTCTTCACTGAAGTCAAGGGAAGTGTGTCAGTTTGCATAATTTTACACTATAGGTGAGGAGATATATCAAAAACTGTACCGAGAGGCCCTTGCTATATTTTTCCACATGTTGCCATCAAAGAACAAAACATTCTGAACAACTATGCAGTAGATGGTCCCAAAAGTGTATTCAGACAAGTCTGATGTTCTGAGGTGTGATGTTACTGTTATTACAAGCTTCTGACCTGCATGCACTTGGTTCAGGTGAGACAGCAGCAGCAATAGAAGACACATCCTCAGAGACATGGAGAATCTCACTTTCAGTTACAGATACAGTAGGATGAGAAGAAATATGCAGATTTTTAGATCCAGAGTCATCCTTTGGGGAAGACTCTGGCCGATGCTGAAATATCTCAGTCTCCGCTGGAGCCTCAACCGCCTTCAAATCCTGAAGAACAGATAAGCGAGATGGCTGCTTGAATGAGCAGGAAGTACTTATACAAATAATAGGCAGTAAAGCTAAAACAAAAGTTTGTGGACACTGTTCCATCACAGTAATATGAAGCTGAATGCATACAGTTGTATAAAATTACTTTTTGCACAGTATATTATAAAGCTACAAATTCTCTTGACTGTAAATAAGAAGAGCAGACGTATCCCAGCGTGAAGACGTCCAGAAGGCGAGGTCTAAAAAGGTCTAAAAGGTCTCAACGGTTCTTTACAAATACTTGACTTCAATCAAACACCAAAACACATGACATAAATAAAAAAAATAATCAAAGCCCAATCTACCTTGACCACAATCAGTACCCGATTTCAGCACAAATCTGCACAACCATGCTCCAAAATCGAGCTTAAGACTTTCCCAGAAAAATGAAGGCTATTATG
Source organism: Aspidoras spilotus (assembly GCA_028565295.1). NCBI lineage: Eukaryota > Metazoa > Chordata > Actinopteri > Siluriformes > Callichthyidae > Aspidoras > Aspidoras spilotus. The sequence goes on from JAOUQV010000038.1 coordinate 534,231, forward strand.
CAATATTTTATCTGGAAAAGCACGTATGGGTATGATGATCAGATGTCCACAAACGTTTGAATGTATAGTGTACGTGATTAAGAAAAGAAACTGAGTACCTTATCGATTTGGTCTTCTAGATGGGGTTCTTGAGTCTTTGGAGTATCTGTTGGTTCTGTCTGGGTTAGTAGGTCTACGGTGTTATCAATCGAAGAAGTCTTCAGCTCAAACTAAGCCCAGAAAATGTGTCCAGTAAATAAACACTGACTGATCACGGGATTATAAACACTTACACCTGAGTACATTACAGTTGACATTACAGTCAGTAACTAAATGAACATCTGAACTTAAAATGTCTGTGTGGAATCTTGTTTCTAGAATTTATTCGTTATGACCCAAAACATACAGTAATGCTATTTTAATAAAAATGAAATGAATATACTGTTTATAATATAAAAAAAAATAAACATCTAATTTGTACACAATTCAAATCTGATCTACTCATGTGCTACATCTGTAAAGCTGATCCAAGACAACTAACAACTATCCTATCCAATCAAACTTCACGCATCTCTACAACAACACTACAACTGCAACCTTGTAAAAACTTCCATACGCAAAACTTCCATACGCACTGTCATCAGTGTATGGATCAGCTTTATTTACAGACATAGTTCCAGGAACGCAGGGCAACAAGATTAAATGAGATTGTATATTTAGTACAAATTGTTTATTTGATACTATCCTTGGACACAGCGGAATTGGTCCTCCGCACATACAGATGCTGGTCATAAAATTTGAATATCATAAAAAAGTTGATTTATTATCACAATTCCATTAAAAAAGTGAAACTTATATATTATACGCATTTTTTACACACAGACTGATATATATTTATAACTGACAAATAATAAAAAACCCAAATTCAGTATTTCACAAAATTTGAAATATTAAAGAGACCTGGTGCCACACTCTAATCAGCTCTTTAACTTAAAACACCGGCAATGGCCATTAAATGGTCCCGCAAACTAGTTCTGTAGGCTGCACAATCATAGGAAAGACTGCTGACTTGACAGCTGTCGAAAAGACAACCACCGACACCTTACACGAGCATGGCAAGACACAAAAGGTCATTGCTAATAGAGCAGGCTTTTCACAGAGCTCTGTGTCCATAAACATTAATACAGAAGTGAAGGAAAAGATGTAGTAGAAAAAAGTGTAAAAAGCAATAAGGATAACAGCACCCTGGCAAGACATGGGTTTTAGCTGTCACACTCCTTATGTCAAGCAACTCTTGAACAAAAGACAGCAAAAGGGACTGGACTGCTGCTGAGTGGTGCAAAGTTAAGTTCTCTGATGAAATCAAGTTTTCACAGTCAGTGGTGGTTACATACAGCAGATGGCATAGCTACCAAACCATCACTGACTGTAGAAAATTTTAAATAGACCTCAAGTGAAATTCAAAATTTACTTTCATCAGAGAACTTAACTTTGGACCACTCAGCAGCAGTCCAGTCCGTTTTATCTATAGACGCTTCTGACATTGTCTTTTGTTCAAGAGTGACTTGACACAAGGAATGTGACAGCTGAAACCCATGTCTTGCATATGTCTGTGCACGGTGGTTCTTGAAGCACTGACTCCACCGGAAGTAGAGTCTTTGTGAATCTACTCCACATTTTTGAATGGATTTTGTTTCACAATCCTCGTCGGGGTGCTGTTATGCCCATTGCTTGTACACTTTTTTATAATTTTTTATTTCACCTATGTAGTAATGTTCATAGACACGGAGCTCTATGAAAAGCCTGCCCCTTTAGCAATGACCTTTTGTGTCTTGACATGCTTGTGCAATGTGTCAGTGGCTGTCTTTTAGACATTCGGCTCTTACTGAATGAAGACAGAGCAGCTGGAACACATACATTCTTACAAACCCAATTCCAAAAAAATTAGGACAAAG
>JAOUQV010000038.1:804031-814246 GCA_028565295.1 Aspidoras spilotus
GTACTCGACTGGCCTGCCTGCAGTCCAGACCTGTCTCCCGATGAAAATTTGTTATTATGAAGTGGAAACTATGACAACGAACTGTTGAGCAACTCAAGTTGTACAAGTATAGAAAAGAATTCCACCTTTAAAGCTTCAACAATTAGTGTCCTTCTTTCCCAAATGCTTACTGAGTGTTGTTAAAAAGAAAGGTGATGTAACACAGTGGTGAATTTTTTGGGGATATTTGCAATTAAAAAATAAATATCTGTTTTAACATTAAATATCTTGAAATAGTAGTGTATTCAATTAAATATAGGTTGAAATGGATTTATAAATAATTTTTTTTTATGTTTAACAACATTTATTGGAATTGTTACAATTAATAGACTTTACCATTCATACCTGTATGAAATAAAAAAAAATGCATACATTTCAATCGGCCTATTCCCTTTATTAAGGCAGTCGTAGGCTTGTGGTTAAGGAACCAGCTTTGCGACCGGAAGGTCCCTGGTTTGATTCCAAGTACTGACAAGTCATGGCTGAAGAGCCCTTGGGCAAGGCACCTAACCCCCAGTTGCTCCCCTGGCTCTGTGCTGGCTGCTCACTGCTGCGGGCACGTGTGCTCACTTCACCTGTGTGTGTGTGTGTTTCACTGCACGGATGGTTTGAATGCAGAGGACCAATTCCGCTGTGTGCAAATATAGTGGCAAAATGTATCACTTTCACTTTAATCAAGGGTTGCCTCAGTGAGTCAATACTCTTCACCACACTCTGCCCTCTGCATACTCTGCTCTCACACCAGCTACCTGCATAACTACATTGACCAACTACATTGATCTATATATTTCCTATTTGGTCTTTCTCTGTGCTTCCAGCCTGGCAGCTCCAACTCTTTCTCCTACCAATATATTGTATCTACTATCCCAATTCTGCACAAGTCCAAACCTTTTTAATCTGTCCTTTCTAAATTTGTCTCATATTTTTCCAATCGATTTTGTCAATCTGATATTCTTATTCCTAATACAGTCCATTCTGTTCACTCCCAAAGAGAACCTCAACATGTTAAGCTCTGCTTCCTGTCTTTTACTCAGTGCCACTGTCTCCAAACCATGCAACAAGGCTGGTTTCACTACTCTCTTGTACTTATTTATTCAAAATTGTACGCATATCTTGTGAAAACAGGTTATATGCTCGAGATTAACAGCCAGAGAAGAAACTGTTAGATACGTTTTGAACTGGTGTTTTAAATTCACCGTCTTTAATATTGTCACAAATGGCAAATTGTGTGTTATTACCCCAAAAACTTATGGCAGATGTTGCCATGATATATCACAATCATGCTAGGGCATGCCAACACACCGATTTCAGAATTTGCAGTCATTTGTTTGTTTTATACATACAGGTACATGTATTCAGGTCATATGCAGTCATCGATTTGCGATGGTTGTCTGCTTAAATAACCCAAATGAGAATGGGATTCCCTTCCGAATCTGGTTCCTCCCAAGCTTCCTCTTATGATCTCAGGAGATTTTCCTTTCCTCTGTCACAATCTGGTTTGTTCATTAGGGATAAAAAGTTAACCTTATGATTATATGCACTGTAAAAAGCACTATATAAATAAAACTGAATTGAATTAAATTTAGCTTGGACATGATTTGAACTGACACCCTGTCTATATGCAATCTTACAGCTGACAAAGCAGATCAGAGCAAAAACCAAGACATGAGAAGGAAATTGTTTGTAGAGCTGAGCTATGAGACATGATTGTCCGGAGCTACAGATCTGAGGAAAACTACAAAAAATTATTCTGCATTGAAAATTACAGTGTCCACAATGAATCTTTGTAACAACTAGATTTCTTCCACCATACTAAGTAATTGGGGAAAAAGCATCTTGGTAAAAGAGATGACAAATTGTTCCATATAACTGAACTCAAATGTCTTTCATATTCATTTTCCTTATACACTATTCCACAATACACATGTCCATATAAACTTATTTATATACATTTTTTAATATAGACTCTTCTCTTTTCAGTACTGTTGTGTTTATCTTCTGTGTTCGTGTGATGTTTGATCACAGTTATTTGAGTTTCACTACTGTCTAAATGGGAATCATTTCTATGTGGAACCATCTGGCATAAAGAACAATAATTTGATGGGTATGGATCTGGTTAAAAGGATGTGGTTAGAGATGGAACTGTTTCTGCTAAGAGTGTAGCTCCGAATCGCTGCTCACAACTAAAATTGGGGAGTTATGTTGTGTGATCTGGCTTTCGGCTAGTCAACTATTAGCATTCAAATGACTGAATAATTTCAAAGCACACAAACTATTCTTAATTAATTACCTTACAAATTGCATGGAAAGTGTCCGACAATATTTTTGGTTTATTATTATTATTCCTATGTTAATTATTCGGGCAGAAAAATGCATCTGATTTACTGTACCTGGAACAGAGGCTCCACTTAAATGAGACTCATTCTCTTCGCTAAACCAACGCCTTGCTGCATATTTGTTTAAGCAATCTAAAGGTAATTATGACTTATGTACTAGAACATGTTGTTGTCAGACTTGTAAAGGGCTATCCATTATTGACACAAGCTCCACACACATACACATACACAAACTGTGTGGTGGCATCCGTTGTATCTGCACCTTTTATGGTACCTATTTGGTGACTATCTACACTATAGTCAATAGGCTTATTTGCACAAGACAATCTTTAACAGTTAGAGACTCTCTCTCAAACAGATTTACAAATATATACATTTTGATAAAATTCAGAATTAAATGAGAATACTATCAAAAAGTTCATTTATTTCAGTGAAACACAAAAGAAAACAGTGAAATGCATACATTATATACTATATATTCATTACAAGCACAGTGATCCATTTCTCAGAAAATTTGAATATTATATAAAACCAACTAAAAATGCTTTTTAATGCAGATATTTTGGCCTATGTACAGTATATGCACTCAATATTTAGTCGGGGCTTCTTTTGCACTAATAACTGCATCAATGCAGTGTGGCATGGAGGCGATCTGCCTGTGGCACTGCTGAGGTGTTATGGAAACCCAGGTTGCTTTTGCATTACTGGGTCTGGAGCCTTTCATCGTCCTTTTGCCAATACCCCATAGATTCTCTATGGGGTTTAGGTCAGGCAAGTTTGATGGTTATTATACCAGCTATTGGCATTTTGACAGTAAGGATAGGTGGACTGCTGGACAACATCATTTCTATCTCCAAAAAGCTTTGCGGCAGAAGGAAGCATGATGTGCTTTAAAATTTCATGGTTTTGATATAACAGAGTGTACCTACAGAATTAGATGACATGGCTCCCCAAACCATCACTGATTATGGAAACCACATTAGACCTCAAGCAGCTTGGAATGTGTGCCTCTCCACTTCTCCCAGAGACTCTGGGACCTTGATTTCCAAATGATTGCAAAATATACTTTCATCTGAAAACAACAAATTAGCCCAATGAGCAACAGTCTAGTTTTTTTTCTCCTTGGCCCAGGTAAGACCTTTCAGGCATTGTCTCTTGATCGTGAGTGGCTTGACACAAGGAATGTAACAGTTGTAGCCCTTGCTCTGGATACATGTGTGTGGTGGCTCTTGAAGCACTGACTATAACAGCAATCCACAACTTGTGAATCTTCCCCAAATTATTGGCCTTTTCTTGACGACCCTTTCCCTTGCATTTTTTTTCTTTAATTTTAATTACTTTAGTGATCCAAGAGGGAAATTATTCTCTGCATTTAGCCCATCCAGGTGTGAACACTCAGATCAGTGTGCTACCCCATTGAGGCACACAAGGAGCAGTTGGGTTTTGGGTGCCTTGCTCAATGGCACTTCAGCCATGACTTGCCAAGAGTGGGGATCATGATTGAAGTGCCATGCCGGTTATCCCTATTGCTTGTGCAACTTTTCCACTACACTTTATTTCCTTCCACTCGACTTTCCATTAATATTCTTGGATACGGCACTGTGTAAAAAGCCATCTTCTTTAGCAATGACATTTTGGGTCATACCCTCCTTGTAGAGTGTCAATGACTGTCTATGACTGACTAATTGACTGAGAATGAATTTTGGGATTTCATTGACTATAAGACATGATCTTCAACATTAACAGAAATAAATACTTATTATAGATTACTGTGCTTGTAATGAATCTATATAAGGTATGCATTTCATTGTTTGTATTAAATTACTTTTTGATTATATATATTATATATACACACACTGCAGTATGGTAAATATTAGGAAAAGGAAGGTTATATTTATAGCAGCTCAGGGAGGGAGTGCATTTGTTCTGCAGCATAAATGTTTTCCTAAATTGACCATCACAATTCCACGCGATAGCCGTGACCCAATAGATAGGGTAGAGGGCTGAGGAGCAAAAGACCCCCATGTTCCAATCCCCACTGCAAGCAAATACGGCTGTTCAGCAAGACACCCAAACCTAACTGCTCCACCTCCTCCTCAACAACACACTGCTCTGGGTGTTCCCCCAGATGGGTTAAATGCAGAGAAAATATTTCCCTATGGTGATCAATTAGGTATCAATTATTATTATTGTTATTATTATATACCATCTACATCAAAATTATTTAAAATAGTTTGAAAATATCACCATCTATAGTGCATAATATCATCAAAAGATTCAGAGAATCTGGAAGAACCGATTCCAGTTTCTAAGGGTCAAGAGTGCAAAACCATACTGGGTGCACATGATCTTCGGTCCATTAGACGGCACTGCATCACATACAGGCAAGCTTCTATATTGAAAATCCCAAATTGGGCTCAGGATTTTTCTCTGGATATAATATTACCAATTCACTGTGCCAACCTTAAACTCTATAGTTCAAAGAAGCCATATCTAAACAAGAACCAGAAGCACAGACATCTTCTATGGGCCAAGGCTCATTTAAAATGGACTGTGGCAAAGTTGAAAACTGTTCTGTTGTCAGACAAATCAAAAACTGAAGTTGTTATCTGTGCTCAGTTCAGATGCCTGCATCTCTGATGGTATGGAGTTGCATTAGTTGTTTTGTTGCACAGGCAGCTTACACACCTGGAAGAACACGCATATTCAGGTTCTAGAGAAACATATGCTTCCATCCAAACAAACTCTCTTTTAGAGCAATGTCCAACATGACAATGCGAAACTGCATACTGCATCAATTACAGCATGATGGCTTCATAGAAGAAGGGTCGGGGTACTGAACTTGCCAGCCTGCAGTCCAGATAGAAAACATTTGGTGCATCAATCCTACATTAGACAAGAATGTGTTAACATTAATATCCCTCAACTTGACCTTCTTGGCTCCTCAGTTCCCAGACACAGTGGTAAACATGACCTATTTTTTCTCTCTAAATGATATATTTTCTCAGTTTAAACATTTGATATGTCATCTATGTTCTATAATGAGTATTTTAAGGCAGTTTTACATCAGTTATAGTATCAGACATCCACCTTTAGCACTGTACTGAGCATTTTACATGGTCTTTATCAGACCATTCTTTGTAAACCCTAGGGATGGTTGTGCATGAAAATCCTAGTAAATCAGCAGGTTGTGAAATACTTAGACCAGCCCGTCTTGCACCAGCAATCATTCCACATACAAAGTCACTTAAACCACCTTTCTTTCCCATCTCATCTCATGCTTGGTTTGCACTTCTCTAAATTGGCCCTTAGTGTGTGAATGTGTGGACTATATACATGTCCTACGATGTAGTGGTGCCATTTATAGGGTTGTTCCTACCCCTGCAGTCAGAGGCATGGAGGATCAGCAAAACACATAGCCACAGCTCAATGCATTTAGGCATGTACTGTAGATGTGGTCAATAAAACCTCCTGAAGAGCAAAAACAGAATCAGAATGGGGAAGAAACGTGATTGAAGTGATTTTGAACATGGTATTGTTTGTGGTGCCAGACAAGTTGGTCTGAGTATTTCAGAAACTGTGATCTACTGGGATTTTCACACACAATCATCTCTAGTGTCTTCAGAGAATGGTCCAAAAACAGTAAATACGAGTAAGCAACAGTTGTGTGGATGAAAATTACCTTGTTGATGTGAGAGGTCAGAGGAAAATGGGCAAACAGGTTCGAGGTGATAAAAAGGAAACAGTAACTCAAATAACCACTAATTACAACCAAGGAATGCAGAATACTATCTCTGTTGAAAGTATGCCACAAAGAATTAGGACAGTTCGGAGGGCAAAAGTGAGTGACCGATGAGTTTAAACATACAAATAAATGTAGTCATCTTTTAAACTGCTTTGTAACAATGTGTAAAGAACAGATACGTTTTTGTTTTGTACTGTTCATGATGGCAGGTGAGGCAGTGCCTCAGTGGCATGCCCTGACCTTGAGTCTCTGATACAGATACACAAACAACAACATATATGACACAGCTGTGTAATGACCTCTGTTTGGTCTACAGTAATGGCAGTAGACATAAATTATTTGCACAAATCTACAGGATTTACAGGTTCTAGAACAGAAATCAGAAATGGTCTGCCTAAAATTTCTCGGATATATAACTCTTAAATATATATTTGGTTAGCGAACGCCACCTGCTTGTGCGCAAGGAAACTCCTGCTCTGTACAGGTGAGCGCGCAGGTGATATAAAGCAGCCGGTGCGTGTAGATCATGTATAGGCAAAGATTGTTTTATTTTATTTTATTTTATTATATGTAGTGTAAATATTTGTCGTTTATACAATATGTAAAGTAAGTTTATTTTACACGTGATTTGACGTTTCTTTCAAATTGGTGTAAATAAACAAAAAGTATAAGAGATGTCTATTTTTTTCTAGTGAGTCAGGTTGAATAAAACTCCAGGCTCCTCCTTGGTAGGCAGGTCTGTAGGTATCGGAGCTCTATATTAGACAGCTCTCTTTCACATATCTGTCCTTGCACTTGTGCAGGTAGAGCTTGAGCTGCTCTTACGAGAAGTTTAATCGAAGAACTTGACTCAACTTTGAGTCAAAGCAACTTTGTTTGACTTTCGTTCCGCATCTGGGATTATATTAACATTCTTTTTTTCGACACAGTACTCGTGATCATGAAGTTGGAGATTTTCCGCGGTGCGCATCTTCACGCGAAACAAACCGAGACTTGCAGCGACGCCGAGACCAGCGTACCGTCTCCGCTCTTCGGTGAAGACGAGCTGGGCTCCGATGGCGACTGCGCGGCGCACAGCCCGTGCGCACCTGTCGCGCCATCCGCAGACATCTCCGCAGCAGCGCGCATTGACAGCAAGGACAAGGGAAAGCCCTATACGCGCAGACCAAAGCCGCCGTACTCGTACATCGCCCTGATCGCCATGGCCATCCGCGACTCCAACTCGGGACGCCTGACGCTCGCGGAGATTAACGACTACCTCATGCGCAAATTCCCGTTCTTTCGCGGAACATACACCGGCTGGCGCAACTCGGTGCGCCACAACCTGTCGCTCAACGACTGCTTCCTCAAGGTGCTGCGAGACCCTTCGCGCCCCTGGGGAAAAGATAATTATTGGATGCTGAACCCGCACAGCGAGTACACTTTCGCCGACGGGGTGTTCCGGAGACGCAGGAAGCGCATCGGCAAGAAAATGGGCCGAGAGCAGGATGACAGCGTAAACCGAGCATCCACGGATAATATAAACGCGCCATCGGCTGCAACCAAGTTCACAAGCCCGTTCGCCATCGACAGTATCCTAAGCAGACCTTTCCGCAGAAGAGAGCAGCCAGAACACTGCGCGACAGAGAATGTTAGTGCGACCACTTGGCCAGGGCGCGCACCCGCATCCACATCCGCACCGGCTACCTACGTCACCCGTGGCGCACCATTTCATACGCTGCTCGAACCGGTGCAAACACTCCGCGCCTACGGCATGATGGGTAACGCGTTTGAGGACTTGGCCGCCGGGGTCCGGCATAACAGAGACTTTCTCAGCGTTCCGGTTCCGAGGGTCACACCATCCACCGGATACGAGTCCACCAAACCCGGAGTGTTTCATCCCTTTCATATAGACTACTTATTATCCTAATGACGTTCAAGGACAATGATTTATTTGGCACTTTATCCGTACTCTGCTAGTTTTTTTAGACTATAACAGAACACATTTCAGCAAAAAGTTGACACCAGCGAACTTGGGGACGTTGGTAGGCTTTAAAGAGTACATGGAGACGATTTGTGTTATGTTAGTGCATCGCTACTGTTGAATAATGTTCGATTGTGTATTTATGATGTGCTGTTACTTTATTTTCCCTGTATGCTTTGCGTGTTCAGAATGTTTTTTGCAGTCAGGTTATTGCCTGAAAGCTGAAGTTGTCCATGTTTAAAGAAATTTACTGATAGTAAAGCTGTTCTTCTTTAATAAATTGTAAAGGTCAGTTACAAGATGACAATCTTAGCTTTGCCTTTAAACCGGACAACACTGCTAATTTCTACTGAAAAGCATGAGTTTTTTTGTTTTTATAATGAGCAATAAAATCTATTTCTGTAACAAACTAAGGAGTAAAGTGCTTGTATTTTATTTTTCTAATTACATATGATAAAGTAAGGATGACAAAGCTATACAGTTTATTATATATTATTCATAAACACACCTACTAACAATTTATTAGGTACCCCTTTGCTATGAACCATTTTTTTCCAGTCAGAACTGTCATAATTCTTCGTGGCATACTTTCAGAATTGGTATTCTTAATTCCTTGATTGTAAGGAGTGGTTATTTGAGTTACTGTTGTTTTTATATACTCTCAAACCAGTCTGTTCCTCTCACTAGATATTTTTCTTTTTTTTCTTTTGGCTTCTCAATTTATTAGGGGTCTTTTCCACCTCACTCTGCTCTCACACCAAGTACCTGCGTGTCTAGATTAAACACTTATATCTCCTCTTTGGTCCTCCTCTCTACCTCCTGCCTGTCAGCTCTTCTAGCCATTATATCCCACTATCCCTCCTGTGGACACCCCAGAGATGGTTGTGTGTGAAAATTCCAGAAGTTCATCAGATTCTGAAATACACAGACACGTCTGTCTGGTGCCAACAACCATGCCACGTACAAAATCACGTAAAAGATGTTCTGTTTTTACTTCAGAAAGTTTTTTGAACCACCTCTACATGAGTTGTGGCCATGTGATTGTGGAAAACAAGAAATACAGCATATGTATATAATAAAGAGGCGGGTGCGTGTAAATATCCTAGATAGAACATACTGAAATACTGTTTTGTTTAATTAATGATAGGTCATTTTTTTGCTGTTAAATAAACAGTATGCACATGCTTTTTACATGTCATGCCACGTCATATCATACGCTTTTGTCGTCTTGTGATGTTTGGCAGGACAGATGAGCCGTTGCAGCCTTGGGACTAATTCCCCTGTTACTAACTTTTTACGCTATACTTACTGAGAAATCCAGTTTACACCATTTAGATTCATGGGCCATTTAGATGGATACATATCTGTATGTATCATATATATATCTGACCAGCCCGTTTCATAAATATATAGGCTGGTCAGACAGTCATTTCTGTCACAGAGTGAGGTAATTTAAAAGGTCCATCTTGATAACAGGTGGAGGTTGAATATTCAAACAGCTGTATGCCGTCCAGAACCACATGAGAGTCACTGCCATTAACTCATGCTTTATTTTCTTAACGATGTAATATTTCTATTGTGATTAAACCAGGTTATGTTCTTTTTACATTCCCAAAATTTTCCTCAGGAAAATGCATTTCTCACAAGCATTGATGCAAAACCCCTGTTGTGACCCCTCTTAAAAAGCTTCAAATTATGTTTATCTGAGCTGAATGACCAATTCATGTGATCACCTCACCACGGCAACAAGGGAAGCGTCACATTACAAATTAACTCTTGATGTCAATAGTTGGAACATACAGATTCATATCATTTAATAATTTCATTCACTTTACATGGCACATCATTTCAGGTGAGCATTATAAAACTCAATGCAGTCAACTTAGAAAATAGGAATTTATTTAACTTAAGACAAAATATACACAGACAGACAGGCAGGTATAAATAGTTACAAGTAAATAGAAGACAGACATTCAGAATAATATAGACTATATTATAAATGCATGTACATTTAAAAACTTACTAGACATACATAGGTAGACAGGCGGGTGTGCGGGCATTTGGGTGGGCAGGCAGATATTGATAGATAGATACAGCGGTTAGACAATGAAACTGAAACACCTGTCATTTTA
>JAOUQV010000038.1:855581-866299 GCA_028565295.1 Aspidoras spilotus
ACCCATAATGTTGTGTGCATTGCAATATTTTGAGCAAAACTGTGCTCTTACCCTGCTAATTGAACCTTCACACTCGTTAACACAAATATTTAATCAGCCAATCACATGGCTGAAACTCAATTTATGTAGAAGGCGTCAAGTCAACTTTATGCAAACTAAGCATCAGAATAGGGAAGAAAGGTGATTTAAGTGACTTTGAACGTGGCGTGTTTGTTGGTGCCAGACAGGCTGTTATGAGTATTTCTGAAAATGCTGATCTACTGAGATTTTTACACACAACTATCTCTAGGTTTTATAAACAAATATCCACTGAGGAACAGTTGTGTGAATTAAAATGCCTTGTTGATGGTTTGAGATGATAATTAACAGTAACTCCAATAAACGACAGTAACGCCAATGTAATCTAAAGAGAAGGGGTCAAAAGGTTAGAAACCTGGGGCACTCTATGAGCTGCAGGGCTACAGTGGGTGATTTTTCTGTACTGATAGAGATAAACTGTTATCTGTTTGCAAGAAAGGACCTGAATAAGAAAGAGCTAAGCCAAAGTAAACAACAAATCCAACCAGTAGTAGAAGTTTAGTGGGGGGTAATATGTATGATGTGATTTTGAGTGTCACGAGCAGATGTGACCAGCTAGGACATTTTAAATAAAGCTAGCCACTAGAAAATGCATACATACTGTAGATGTGTAGTTATACAGCCCAGGATATACAGTACCTAGTCTTAGGCACCTATTTTTAGTACTACATTTTTTAGAGATGTATATTTTTTAAGAATTCTGCATTAAATAGTCACAATATTTATTCATTTATTAATTTATTCATTTTCTATACTCGCTTAATCCCATCTCTGGGGTCGCGGGGAAGCCCACCCAGCAACTCTAGGCACAAGGGCAGGAACAAAATTAGACAGAGCTACATCATCAACAACTCTCTGTCATCTGGTCATGTTCCTGCCTCATTCAAGAGACCAAGGATCTCACCTTTACTGAAGAAACCCACTCTCGATCCTTCTGATGTCAAAAACTACACACCGGTACACACTTCTCTCTTTCTTATCTAAAGTTCTTAAACGCACTGTATATAACCATCTATCTCTTTATCTTTTACAGAACAACCCACAAGATAAAATGCAGTCTTGCTTCAAATCGGCACACTCTACTGAAACAGGCCTCCTGGCCGTCACTGTGTAAGACTTGCATGTGTCATTCCCAAGACGAATTCACGCTGTTTTGGCTGCAAAAGGAGGCCCTACACCATACTAATAAAATATTGTGGTCTAAAGCCAGGTGTTTCAGTTTCATTTTCTAACCCCTGTATGTTTCAGCTGTCACATTTCTTGTGTCAAACCATTCTTGAACAAAAGTGAGGTCCACTGTGTTTTCTGAGATCCAAGGTCAATGCAGCCATATACCAGGAGGTTTTAGCACACCTCATGCTTCCTGCTTTTTGGAGATGCTGATTTCATCTTCCAACAAGACTTAAAACTTGCACATAACTAATAATAACTGCAGAGTACTGTATATATATAAATATATATATATATATATATATCCTGTATAATGTTTTTGCATTTGAGTTCAAACAGAAAGAACGTTTTAAATAGGAAATAATTTCCATACATGCTGGGGAAAATTTTGCTTTGTAATAGTTTTGAGCACACATGCACACGCACATACACAGAGCGCCTCATGATTTTAATACTATAAGATCAAAGGCAGAAATACACACTTGCATACACAGCCACACACACACAAAGTTCCGAGATTGCAGAAAAGAGGGGAAAACCAGAAACTTCAAAGGCATGACAGAGAAAGTCATTTCTCCTTATCTTAATTGGTGCACAATTTCACTAATGACCTTACACTTAGGGACTACGTCGAAATAAGAGAGCGAGAGAGTGAGAGAGAGAGAGAGAGAGACCGAGAAAGAGAAATGAATCTGGGTGCAGATGCTGTGAGCAGAATGCCAAGTATGGAACTGCTCGTCAAAATCTTTTTATGGATTTCGAAGCACTGGATTGGACAGTTTATAGGATTTGATAGATGATGTCATGAAGCAGAATTCATAGAGCGTGCAGTTTGGAGGGAGATGAAAGCAAATCTCTAATCTGAGCTATAACACACACAAATGGATCAAAGACAAAACAAGATCTTAAATAAAATAGTAAAAAAATAAAAATAAATAATAATAATAATTATTATAAGTTTAGGTGCAGGTGCTTTAAGATAAGATGATGTTATTCTTAGTTAGTCCCACAGTGAGGTCTTTAACATTTAATTCAGAATAGATACTAGCATGAAAGCAGCCTGAATAACTCCAGTGGTGGAGTGTGCACTTCTGGATGTTTATTTCTATACATGGATGTTTATAAAATGTCTACAATGTTTTTATTTTTTACACCCAAATGACTCTGATGGTACTTGAATATCTGTGGGCAGGACGTTCTTTAACTCGCTCATGCATAACAATCACATAGCTTTAAGCACTCTGACCTTTTGACACGGCCCATTTGGATTGACTGGTGCAGTCCTTGAAACCTCGCTAGCTAACAGCTACCACTGCCAAGAACAACAAACAGACCCATCTTGCTTTAAGAAGTGCTCTGTTTCGCCTCTGTCCCAGTCCAAACCACTTGTTTTTCCTTTCAGGGTGGCCGTTTTCCTTTCAGGACCTAACTTTCTTTTATAATTGTTCCACTATTAATACTGCTAGGTTAAAGCACTTCATGATGTGGGCACAAAAAAACCCCACACAAACCCTAGTACCATCTGTGTAATTTGTAAAAAAAAATAATTGTAGACATGTTATAAACATATATGCAAATTCACAAACCAACAACGATGCACTGGACGGAGACATATAAGACCCAAGAACATATTACACACAAAAGTACTTCGAAGACGAAAAGCACCACAAAGGATCTGCTTCTGCGATTTACAGCAAAAATAGAAGTATGACTGTCTACAGTCTCCAGAATAACTGTGATAGATTCTCCAAGGCAATAAGTAAAACCTACCACATAATTATGATACAATACTGTGTAATTGCTGCGATTTGGTTACATGCAAAGACGTGCTGTAAAGCAGCAATGTCTTCAAACACCAATTACAAATTCTTGTACAGAAAAGAAAACACTAGAAAGTGTTACAGGGAACAAAACTGAACTGAAGGAATTCAATGTCTGGTGTGTTTTATATCTCTGAAACTCTATTCCAAGATGCAATATATACTTGCGCAGTTTTAATTATGGGTAATTATAGAATAACTCAATTATTTAGTAAGTTACTAAGACAGCTCTTCTGGAGATTTTGACGCTCACTTTTTTGTGTAAAACCCAGCAGCCTTCTTGTGATATTTCGTGTCTGAATTGTGGTGTGTTATGGAATGTGCACTATGTACTTTATTAACATACAAACATTTTTTCATCATTTATTGTTAGTAACTGAATATTTGGAAATATAAAAGCATTGTGTACTAAAGCTCATGGTCTCAGAGTCATTTGTGTTATTAAAAAAAGAGAGTAGTAATTAAATAAATAAATATGTGCTTTCAAGAACTGACTTGGACCCACTCCATAACTGAATTGTTCTGTTGTTCCACGTAACTGCCAAGTTTCTACAATTAACTGAACAACTCAACAAACCAACAAACAAAACAAATAATTTAATAACCAACAAACCAAACAACATATAAACAAATAAAACAACTAACTCAATAATTAATCAAACCAGCACTAAACAAACCAGGAAGCAACTAAAGCAACTAAAAATCGAACAAATAACAACCAAACATCAAAAATCAAACTAAAAAACCAATCAATATCAAAAATTAAACAAATCAACAACCAACCAACATCAAAAATCAAACAAATCAATAACTAACCAACATCAAAAATCAAACAAAATAAACCAACCCACCAAATAACATAAAAGGATCAAACTAATAAACCAGCCAAGATCAAAAATCAAACAAACAAACCAACAAACAAAAATTAAAAACAAAACAAATAAACCAACCAACCACCAGTAAAAACCAAATAAATAACAAATTAAAAATCAAACAAATAAACCATCAACCAAAACCAAACAAACCAAACATTTAAACAACATCAAAATCAAACCAACCAACCAACATCAAAAATTGAACAAACAAATAAACCATATCACCAAAATCAAAAATCAAACAAATAAACCAAACCAACCAACATCAAAAAACCAAACCAACCAACCAAATTACACCAAAAGTCAAACAAACCAACCAACCAACATCAACAATCTAACAAATGAATTTTCCTGGTTTCCCAGTGTTTGCATGGGTTTCCTGTGGGTGCTCCGGTTTACCCCCACAGTCCAAAGATATGCATGCTAGGTAAACTGAAGATACCAGATTGGCCCTGTCTTAAGCCCAAAAGAGTGAAGATTGCATCAGAAAGGGTGTCTGGTCTAAATCATGTGCCAGATCGGCAAGGCAACTGACTCTCTGTGGAAACCTCTGGTAGCAGGAAATGGCAGAAAGATAAAAAGAAATAAAAAAAAACAAGAAAAACAACAAACTACCAACCAAACAACCAGATAATCAGCAGTCCATCAAATAAAACAAATGAACGAAAACATGCTGTAACAGTGTATCAGTGACAGTGAGGAAGTCATGCACAAATTTCAGTAGTACACCGGTGTGCAACAGGATAGAGGATGGTGAGAGTGGAAAGTAGAGACACTCCACATTGTAGTTTATTAAAGTTTTAATTTGTATGCAATAAAATAAATGTTATATGTAGAGTTATATGTGTGATGTGTTGTTAGGGCCCATGATCACTCCACATACAACACTCTTAAATATGAGCCCTGCCCTCACCTCTCAACAGGCCAGTGTGTCTATTCAAAATGTAAAGTGAAAATTCCATCAGATAGGCATTTCCTCTTCTACTGCAGCAATCTGTGTGAGCCACTGGCTGCAACATTCTTATCTTATCAGCACGGAGGATCTCAAGTCCTGTCGTGCCCAAACAGGGAAAGAAAGCCTGGTAAAAGAAAGTGATTTCTGACTTCCATTACAACATACACACACACACACACACAAACATTCACATCCACTCATTTACCTCAGACACAAATACATACACATGCTGTTAATTGAGCTGACGTAATTGCAGACTTGTTTGCTTGAAACATTACGTTATGCAGTGAGATGATATACAGTACAGAAAAAGTCTTTCTTTGTCTTACAAACTCTGCCCTACACACCCACACACACTTTTCTAGCAAACCTGGCAACCCTAAAAATAATTTAATAAGGACTGGTACTATTGGTACTACTACTAATGATACTAATACTACTACTACTAATAGTAATATTAATAACACTACTCGGGCGGCACAGTGTAGTAGTGCTATCGCCTCACAGCAAGAAGTACCTGGGGTCGATCCCTGGGTGGGATTACCTGGGAATATAGTTTTAAGGTTCTTCCTGTGTCTGCACAGGTTTACTCCGGGTGCTCTGGTTTCCTCCAGCATTCCAAAAACATGCATATTAGTTAAATTGGTGTCTCTAAAGTTGCCCTTAATGTGTGAATGTGTGTCTGCTGTATAATGTAGTGGAGCGCTGACTAGGGTGGTTCCTGCTCTTCCTCCAAGAGTTACCAGGTGGGCATTGGCTGGCCTGCATCTCCGTGTGGATTAAACAGAAGATAACAAATTAATGAATAAATTACACCAAGAACAACTACTACTACAACAACTAATACCACTACTAGTCCCACTCCTACTATATATGTTATATTATTATATATAATAATAATAATAATAATAATAATAATAATAATAATAATAATGAACAGTGGTTCTGATATACATCAAAACACCTTAGATGTTGATCTGCCACTGTTCACCAGAAGGCAACATTTAATAGCTATGGGTAAACAGAGAGACCTAAGCTACTTTATCTGTGGACAGCTAGTATAAACCATGTGAACTGCTACAGTGGAATGAAAAGGTCAAAAGGTTCAAAAGGTTAATCAAAAGGTTGGACCAATATATCATAAAATAGGTTATTGATGGGTAATAATATTGTTCATATTATTAGCAGCTCCCCAAATTAAAGCCAGGCCTCCATAAGAATTCATAAAGAAATTCTTGTCTTCAAGCACAAGTGCTTCTTGGTTGAAATATCTTATGCTGTAAAGGTCATTACATTAGGTGTTGCTGTGTTACAGATTATAGATCCAGGGGTTGATCCTGAACTCTGATTACTCCCCATATGAGCACGTTCTCCCCATATGAGTGTCGGTTATCTCTGGGTCTTTCAGTTTCCTTTCACATCTCTAAAACAAGTCAGAAAGTAGATTTTCTGTTGGAAGATAAATCACTCCTCGGTGTGAATTGAGTGTACGCAGTGCCCCAGAATGGTCAAGGCAGCGGTCCTGGGATACAGTTTAGCTGCAGTATGACCATGACTAAGCAAAAAAAAATCCAAAACATGTGTGAGTAAATAGCACTGCTTTAAACCATACACACTGCACTGCTGCATATAAAGAGTAGAGTGGT
Organism: Aspidoras spilotus; assembly: GCA_028565295.1. Classification (NCBI taxonomy): domain Eukaryota; kingdom Metazoa; phylum Chordata; class Actinopteri; order Siluriformes; family Callichthyidae; genus Aspidoras; species Aspidoras spilotus. The sequence goes on from JAOUQV010000038.1 coordinate 862,126, forward strand.
GTTGTACTTTAGATACAGCTGTAACCTGTGTGTGTGTGTGAATGTATTTGTGTGTTATCTGAAGTGTCTGTGGTGGCCGAGATTGCCTGGCCGCCGTGTTTCCCCTCCGCCTATTGTTCTGCAGAGTTGGCAGGGCGAATGGGCGAGTGGGCGGAGCCTCGTACGATGATAGACAGACCGCCTGATCAGTCCCGGTTTCCTGTGCAGACGCGGGCAAGCTTACACTGCTTAACTTCTAGTGCTTTTATTGTTACTGACACCAACACACACACATACACGCATTAGTTGATTTTGCTATACATCTGAGGACTTTACATTGGCAAAATTATTAACGCAGATATGTAACTAATGCTACTCCGAACGTTAACCTCAGTAATAGGAATTCAACGTTTTGACACGTTTTTTAAAAATAATGCTAAACAACAACATGCCTGTCTCATGGGGAAAACCAAAATGCCTGGACAAGTCCTGAAAAATATACTTTTGTAAACATTTGGGCTTCACAAAGATATAAAAACATGTAGAAACAGACAGACACACACAAACAAACTATATATATATATATATATATATATATATATATATATATATATTCACTGCTGGAATTATAAGAGTATCTAAGGAAGTGTGGCACAGAATGATTGGAGGAAGAGGTGTGTATAGAAACACACACATTTCTAAGTTCCTTTCGACACAAGTGTCTTCCTTGTGTTATCTGAGTTTTTCCCCTCTTCTGGATTGCTCATGAGGAAACAAAGTCTTTACAGTCTATAACAGAAATACATTTATAAACTAAACATTGTTATTGAAGCTATACACTAAACAGTAGTACTTTTTCCTATATATTTGTATCTGTAAGTTTTATATATTTCATTAATAATACAGTATAGGTGCTGGTCATAAAATTAGAATATCATGAAAAAGTTTATTTATTTCAATAATTCCAATCAAAATGTGAAACTTTTATACTATACCTATTGGTTACACACAGACTGATATATTTCAAGTGTTTATTTCTTTTGATTTGATGATTATAACTGACAACTAATAAGTAACCTAATTACTTTAGACCAATACAAAAAAGGATATTTAGAAATTCTGGCTGTAAAGAATGAACATGAACCGTATTAGCATGTACAGCACTCAATACTTAGTTGGGGCTCTTTTTTCGCCAATTACTGCAGCAATGTGGTGTGGCATGAAGTCGATCAGTCTGTGGCACTGCTCAGGTGTTATGAGAGCTAAGGTTGCTCCAATCGTGGCCTTCAGCTGTTCTGCATTATTGGGTACCCATATATTTTCTATATTGTAAAGGTCAGGTGAGTTTGCTGGACAATTAAGAACAGGGATACAATGGTCCTTTAACCAGGTACTTGCAGCTTTGTCACAGTGTGCAGCTGGAGTCATTGCTTCAAGAACCACTAAGAACGGACATATGCAAGACATGGGTTCCACTTGTCGCCACTCTTGAATAAAAGAGAGCGTCAGAACCGTTTAAAGACAAAATGGACCGGACTGCTACTGAATGGTCCAAAGTTACTTTTCTGATTAAAGTAAATTTTGCATTTCTTTTGGAAATCAAGGTCCCAGAGTTCGGATGAAGAGAGGAGAAGTACAAAATCTTGAGGTCTAGTTTAATGTTTACACATATTAATGTATCTGAATTTGATTTTTGATTCTGATTACTTTATTGATCACCGTAGGGAAATTCTTTCTCTGCATTTAAACCATCCAGGTGTTAACACCCAGAGCAGTGTGCTGCCCCATTTAGGCACACTGGGAGCAGTTGGGGGTTGGGTGCCTTGTTTAAGAGTACTTCAGCCATGACTTGCCTAGAGTGGTGATCAAACCGGCGATCTCTTGTTCCCCAGCCCTCTACCCTATCCATTTAGCCATGGGTGACCACTAAATTTATTTATATATATGTGAGTTATTAACAGAAATGCGTATTCTAACTGAGGAAAACCTTAGGACAGCCTACCCAGAATAGCTAGTGTTTTGCCCTTTGAAGCTTCTTGTAGCCATCTACCAGTCTCTGCAATCGGTCTGGAGAAAGTTTGCCACTGAATTTTTTCAACTGTGAGATTTTCTGAGGGTTATCTTGCATGCACAGTCACGCCACATTATCTCACTGGGATTAAGATCTGGTCTTTGACTCTGACACCTTTCCATTGGTATGTTTTGTTCCAGTTGTATGTTCCAGTTCTACTAGAACAGATGGTCTCACATGTTCCTCAAAGCACCTTTAGATACATAATACTGGTGAGTTGGCCAGGTCCTGCTACAGCAAAGCATATTCATACCATGATATTATGACCTTGATGTTACTCAATTGGTACAAGGTTATTTTCCTTGTATTTGGTTTATGCCAAACAGGCCTTCTGTTATAGAATCTAAATAATTACATTTTAGACTCACTGTTCAAATAACAGGGTGGCAGAGTGGCGCAGTGGATACTGCTGTGGTCTCACAGCAAAAAGATCCCAGGTTCGAGCCCTGGGTGGGTTGACTCCCGCATTCCAAAGACATGCATGATAGGTTAATTGGTGTCTCTAAATTGCCCGTTAGTATGTAAATGTGTGTGTAAACCCTATAATAAATTTGCACCCTGACTTTGGTTGTTCTTGCCATTGCGACCAGATTTTTCAGGTGGGCACCAGCTTCCCCGTCACCCTAAAACTAGGATTAAGCGAGTATAGAAGATACATGAATGAATGAATGAATGAATGTCCAAAACACTGTTCCAGAAATCCAGGTCTCTGCCTGCATATTGTCTGGCAAAATTCAGTCTGCAGCATGTTTCTCTTAGAGAAGAATTGTTTCCTATTTTCACACCTCCCATGTAAATTTGTTGTACAGTCTCTTACTGATTATAGAGGCATGCATTTTCACAGCAATATTAGCAAGATGCTGCTGTAGGTCCCATTGTGACAGTTAAGAATTTTGAGAGACTTCTTTTGGTATCTTACGTTTTGCATTCTGGGTGAACTTACGTGGACGTCCAGATCTGAACATGTTGGTAGTTGTTTTGAACGTTCTCAGCGAGTAGACTATTATCTGGACAGTGGAATGACTGACTTCAAATTCTTTTGAGATCATTTTAAATCCTTTACTAAATGTAAAAGCTGCTGTGATTTTATTATGATGGCCTTAGACATCTCTTTCCATCTCACCATGGTGTTCACTCTCAGATCAACAATGTCTTGAGTTTTAATAAAGCAAGCCTCCTTTAAAATGATAATGATGAGCAATGATGATCTAATATTTTCCACCTGATGTGATACACCTGCTTGAGGTTTTATTCATTTTAAGTAGGACTAATTCAGTGCTGGGGTCATTTATTCCTCGCCAGGAATGTCATTTTTAAATGACACTTTACAGGCAGTTTCAATTATATAACCTACATTAATCTATATGTATTTTTAAAATGTATTTAATATTTTACAGTATTTCCACAGGCGTCCATAAGGTGTCATTATTTTTTCACATGACTGCATATGTTAATACGGTGGTGCAATGGATATTGCTGTCGCCTCACAGCAGGAAAGTCCCGGGTTCAATGCTAGACTGGGGTCTAGCTAATTTTATGTTGAGTTTAATGTTCTACCCTTGTTCGTGTTGATTTTGTTGGTTTTCTCTGGGTACTCTGGTTCACCCCACCATCTAAAAACATGCATACTACAGTGAAAGTGCACAATTGTCCGGTTCTAAGCCGAATTCACTTCAGGAAGGGCATCTGGCATAAAATACACATCTTCTTCTTCTTTCGGCTTCTCCCTTTTATCAGGGGTTGCTATAGCGAGTCGATCTTTTCCACATTTACTTTGACATCTACATTTTCTGCTTTCAAACCTACTACCTGCATGTCTACCTTGACCACATCTATATATCTCCTCTTTGGTCTTCCTCTCTCCCTCCTGTCTCTCTCCATTTCTAACATCCTCCTACCAATATATCCAGTGTCCCTCTGCACATGTCCAAACCATCTCAATCGGTCCTCTTAAACTTTCCAACCTGTGCTGTCCCTCTGATATTCTCATTCCTAATCCTGTCCATCCTGGTCACTCCTAATAAAAACCTCAACATCTTAAGCTCTACCATATCCAGCTCTGCTTCCTGTCTCTTAGTCAGTGCCACTGTCTCCAAACCATACAACAAGGCTGGTCTCACTACT
>JAOUQV010000038.1:913671-925610 GCA_028565295.1 Aspidoras spilotus
CATTGCACCAGTAAGAGCAGAGTGTGAAGGTTCAATTAGCAGGGTAAGAGAACAGTTTTGCTCAAAATATTGCAATGTATTGTATTAATGTTTTGTTATAGAATTATGTATTAGATGTATATGTACATATATGTTATTTATATGTGTATATATTATATATTGTTATATTATTATTGTTATATTAGTGTTATATATTACTGCTAGTTATAGAACTATATATTAGATGTATACAGATTGCATCACATCACCCAAATAAGGATGGGTTCCCTTACGAGTCCGGTTCCTCTCAACGTTTCTTCCTTAATCAGGGAGTTTTTCCCTGGGATAAAACTTTTCCTGTAAAGCTGCTATGGGACAATGTCCATTGTCAAAAGCGCTTTATAAATAAAATTTAACTGAATTGAGCTTTTCCTTTTTAAAATTGATTCTTAAAACTACATAACACTATCTTTATGGGGAAAATTTTAAGCAAATAGGTATAGGTAAGAATAGATATTCCTAATCTTATGAGGACAATAAAAATGCTCACATACTCATGATCAAAAGAATTCAAGAGTTAGTACATTGTTGACTTTCTAAATAAAAGTACAGTGTCCTGATACTGATTCTGAAGGAATCAGTCATGAAACTAATGACTTCGATCATTCAAACACACTGTTTGATTTTATTTGACATTCTGACACTAATTTCATGATATAAACACCATAAATCAATCAATAAATAAATAAATAAATAATAGCTGTATGGTGCAGTTTATCAAAGTGAATGAAATACAGTAGCTGAATAATATCGTCCACCCTTAGCAGCTAGAACAGCTTGAACTCTTCTGGGAAGGCTTTCCACAATCTTTACGACTATTTTTATAGCTGCTTGCAGTTGTGTCATCCACACTCACTGGTCATTTTATTAGGTACACCTGTTTAATTGCTTGTTAACACATATATCTAATATTCTCAGAGGAGAATAGGCAGACTTGTTCGAGATGATCAGCAAAAGTAACTCAAATATCTACTCATTACAACCAAGTAATGCAGAATACCATCTCTGCTGAAAGTATGTTATGAAGTAGTAAGGCAGTTCTGAAGGCAAAAGGGGGTCTCATGTCTCTATGCGTCTTACGTACAGTAAGTGTGACTCGAGTCTTAGTTGCAAAGCTGATTCGCCATTTTGCTTTTCTTTGGTCGCTGCTATAACATCGTTCATTTTCCATATCAGCATTCCCCTATTATTTTTTTTTATTCCTTATAACGTATGGCTTATTAGCATCACCGCACTCGTCTTTTTTCCAGAGAGACTTGCGTCAGGCTGTTACTAAATATCAGTTAAATCTGCTGCTTGTTTGCATGTGTGCAAACACCATTGTACGTCTGAGTGAAATCCATTCTGTCACAATGAACAAAAGGAAATCTTATTTTCCTATCAGCTGTTTAGAATGAAGCTTATACGTCCATCAAGCAACTTGACCTCACCTGGGATTTATTTATGTCACTGTAAATAACAGGTTGCTAATGGTGAGATATGGGACATTAAAGATAGAATGAGTTCCTGTTTTGCGCAGCTAGCTCGCTTGAAAAGATTCTGTAATCCAAAGCCAACAGGAATATTTAAGCCGACGTGTTTGCACCCATTCAGCATTTGCAATGACTGTAGAAGGAGCAACAAATGCAGAACATGGAATAGACCAGAAGGGGGAAAAATCTGCTTTCTTACTCACGGGTGCATGTGTTGGTTCTGACCGTATAAAGACAAATGATGCCACTGAGACACAGCAGGGAGGGATCTTAGAGGTTCAACGGGGAAAAACAAGTGTAGTTCGTGGCGTTTTATGTCCACGGTTTCATTTCACAAAAATAATAACCAAGCAACTAAGCCACACAACCAGATCTTTATTTGAGGCTACAGCATGAATAAAACCAGAAGACATATGACACAGATGAAGTGAGGTATTTCAGACAGAGTGGCTCTGTTTGGAAATCAAATAGAGAAATGCAGGAGAATGAGCAGTAAGACAAAACATTTTCCTCCACCAGCATCACGTAGTGACCTGGCTACTATCCTGCGAGAAGAATGGCTTAAAATCCCTTTGACCACTGTGCAAGACTTGTATGTGTCATGTGTAATGTGTGCTGCTTTTACCCATCAAATTCTTATACAATCTAGAGCCTTCAGCACTGTGCCACTGCTGCTCCATAACATAATCTAAAATCTGGGAATGTGGGGGCTTGAACCCCTTACATTCTCATTAACAAGCCAGAGCCTTCAATACTGAGGCACTGCTGCCCCATAGTACAATCTTGAACTTGGGAATGTGGGGCTTGAACCTTGAATCTCAGTAACAACCCAGAGCGTTCACCAATGAGTGGCAAATACCTCTGAGCCACCACAGCCCCAATACCTAAAATCTGGTATTGCTGGTGTATGAACCCACCCCTTTTATATTAATAACCCAGAACATTAAATACTGTGCCACCACTGCCCCATAGTACAACCTGAAACTCCAACTTTATCAATAAGGTATTATAGTAACATTTAGAGAAGCCAACGTTTTGTTGCCCTTTGGTAATTAAATTATGAAATTATGGAAATTATAAAGGCTATTATTTATTGACTGGAAGGTAATGAGTTAAAATCCCTCCACCATTAACAATGTCAGGATTTTGAAGTAAATTGAAGGGCGATACAATTAAGATATAAGATATTTTGTAAATATGGAGGACATACAGTATCTTCCACAAAACAACATCATCATGGAAGCGCTATATGTCATGAGTCATAGAGATTAAAAAATATTTACATATTGTCAGCATAATTTGGGCAGGATTTTTTTTAAATAAGGATGAGATTTACTTATTTTATAAGACTACAATGTTAATCCGAAGACAAAGATTAAGACAACCTGAAACTGGGGTATAAAAACATTATGTAATGAAAAAATATGACTTTAAACAAGTAACCATGAAATGGTTGTATATGATAATTGTTCATACAATTAGTATGGTAGTGTTGCTGCACTGATGCACAAGTGTTCAAGTGTCCATATAGATTTCATGTTATCCTCAAACTTTTCCTCCTGGCCCTGTTGTTTTCTTCCCACCTCCCAAAACACGTTGTAAGATGGACTGATTAAACGTAATTGCCCCAGGTGTGAAGGTTGTATGGTGTTCTGTGATGAATTAGGTGTATTCCCTCTGAACACCCAATGTCCTCTATTCCCCTTGGCCCTGAATTCCTTGAAGATGAAGATGTATAAAAAAAATATAAACATATGAAAAATGTATGAATTATATTTCAACCTTTAGGCTTAACCTCTGTAATCTCTAAAATTGCAGGCAAGCTGCCAGTCAAGCCAACACAAGCCGTGTTCTCATAAAAGTCCCAATGAAGGTGTTTCTTTCTATACCTCTAGAGTATCTCCCTTATGCTATTGTTTATTTGCAAAACACTTATCCATCTTAGCACTTGCAGAAGCAGTTTTTTGTGTTCTGAGAGCATCTTATTTGTTCTACAGAAGTGGATTGTGGAAATGCGATAGCTTTCTCTTAGGGTCAGGAGAGCTGATCCTTCTGGCCTTGAGGAGAATTGAAATCTCTGAAACCCAGAGAACCAGAAAGAAACCCACAACGTATACCAGATATTTTAAAACCAACAATGCTCATCCATCTAGGATCTTGTTCTCTTTCTCTGAGTGTAAAGAGTCAGCATGGGTGCATGTGGAGAGGTCAAGGAGAAAGGGTACAAACACTTAGTCAGCCAGATTAGCTGAAAGAAAACTAGAGATCAATGTGGACAGACATTAGAGTCAGTTTAAGTGTAGAATGTAGAGGAAAACTTAAGAAACTCTATACAGACAAAAACATTAAGCCCTTCAAAGAACCATCAAAGAATGGTAAATGTAGTTGATGAGGTTAATGTTGGCAAAGCAACCAAAAAAACCCCTAGCGACAGACATTGAAGCCAGATCGACATCACACCTTGAAACCCAATAGGATGTAAGGTAAAACATGGCCAACTACATACAGAGTATAACCAAAGTTTGGCAAAGATGGCCGCAATGGTAAGTATTCTTATTAATGTTACTATAAAACATAATTTTATACAAATATCTAACCACATTGCTACATCTCAATGCATTTCAGAATGTAGAAGTGGTCAAGACAACTTGAAGTTCAAAGCAAGCATCATAATGGAGAAGACATTGATTTAAACATTGAATGTGGCATCATTGTTGGTGCCAGATGGGCTGGTATGAGTATGAGTGGCAGTTTTGTGGATAAAAATGCTTTGCTGATGTAAGAGGTCAAATGAGAATGGATAGACTGGTTCGAGATGATATAAAGGAAACAGTAACTCAAATAACCACTCATTACAACCAAGGATTGTATAATACTATCTCTTTAAAAAGTTTGCCATGAAGAAATAAGGCAGTGCTGGAGGCAAAAGTGGTCCAACCAGCAATATGTACCTAAAATAGTACAGTATATAGTATATATAGTATATATACATATATATATATTTATATAATATCTTCACCTTCTTCTTCTTTTGGCCTCTCCCTATGTGCTAATGTCTGTACAATCCTTAATTGTAGACTATAGTTTGTACCAATTCCATCATGAGAGAATATATATATATATATATATATATCAGTTCTTTCCTCTGGGCTGATGGAGCACTGATGGAGGAGGGGGTCTGCCACACACTCACACGCATACATATATTATCCAAAAGCCCAATCTGGGGCTATGCTTTTAAGGACCACCAGAAAAGCCCAACCCTAAGGACAGACACAGTTTTTGGAGTTGTTGTGAAATAAATCATAAATAATACCACAAATGCTTATATCATTTGGCACTTTGAGGCTTTGTGGCTGTGTATCAGGATGAATAGTCATCTCTGGCTTACTTTCCACTTCAGTCCTCTTTTATTTTCTCCCTCTCTCTCTTCTCGGGCGTCTCAGGAGGCCCGTGCTGGCAGGCAAGTTTCTCAGGAATGTTCGTCTCTCCTCGTGCTACTCTCCAGGGGAACGTTGGTAGAGGTCAGTGCTCTCCCCCATCATCCCCTGCGGCTATCAGTTAACTCAGTTAGCATGAGATAACCTATACTCACACACACTCACACTCACAGATTTTCTCTCACACAACAAAGCACATATAAAGACTACAGTCACACATCATGAATAAATAATATCCAAGGAGAAATTATTCATAGATAAATAATAATATTTGAGATATTATATTATATTTGTGAAAATATCTCATCAGAAACAGGAAGAAGATTAGTAATTAAAAGGTTTGTTTAGTATTGTGTAAGTTTACAATTTTTTAATCTTTGTTATTTCTTATATTTCCTCTTTTTCTTCTCCTCTTTTGTCATAGTTTTCTTTTTTTCATCATCTGCTGAACTTTTATTCATTTTCCATACCCGCCTAATCATAGTTTTAGGGTCACAGGGAAGCCGGTGGCCACCTAGCAACTTTGGGTGTGAGGGCAGGAACAACCCTAGAGAGGGCACCAATCCATCTTTGGGCAAACACTCAATCACACACCAACAGGCAATTTCGAAGCACCAACCGATCATGCATGTCTTTGGAATGTGGGAGGAAACCGAAGTACCCGGAGAAAACTGGCGCAAACACTCCACACAGCAAGCTTCACACAGACATTTTCAGAGTTAGCGCAGCTGGGCCTTAAACCCGGGATCTTCTTGCTGTGATGCCACAGCACTCTCCACGGAGGTATTTGTCCAAGGTTAGGAACTGAAATAAGAGTAAGACGTACACTCATTCTAATATCACACCTATGATCAAAACAAAACTACAGACCTCTGTGATTTAAGGTTTAGTTTTTTTAGGAATCAAAATCCACTTTGTCTTCTTAGCTTTTTTATGACTTTATGACTTTTACGATTAAAAAATAATTTTAAACAAATTATTTTCTCTCTGCTAGCAACACAGTCTCCCAGGGCCCCTTTCTCTTGGCGTCACTGTTGCCCATTTGCTGCCTATTATTTTTACCAATAGCAGCAGATACGCATCGAACCTCTCGGCTCTGTTCTCCATTCGATGCTTAATTGACTCCATTCGGACTGAACCGTGAAGCCACTGAACAATGAGAGGAAATGGCTTCCGTCAGGCAGCCGGTGGACGCCGAGGGCCGTGGGGAACGCTTTATATGTCACCACCACCTTAGAAAGCACTCAGAAACATGCAAAACACCATCTCCTATGAACAGGGCCTCAGAGCTGCGGCAGGAGTCGAGAGTTGGCTATATCACGTTACTCAATAATGCCGTGTTGTCAAATAAACAGAAAGCTTGGCACTGCTTAACCAGGTCATGTGAGAGGAACAAGAGGAAGGATTTATGTGGATTTAATGTGTATCCTTCCTGGAGGCTGTAAGAAAGTTAACAGAAGTAGAAATTACAATTATATCTAATATATCACAATGAAATATTTTATATATATATTTTTATATAAAGTCTTAGGCACCTTATTGTGCAGTACTACATTTGTCAGAGATTCCTATGTTTAATAATTCTGCATTTAGAATACATATAAATGTATCTTTCCAAACATTAAATATATGCCAAATGTCTGTATGTAAAGTACACCATATGTTCCATAACAGACCACGTTTCAGACAAAAAATATATATATATAATGCTGGGTATTGCACAAAAAAAGAAGCATGTGTGCAAGTAAAACTCTCCAGAAGAAGAGAGTTGCTCTGCAACATGTAGACAGTAACTTACTTATAAATGAAACTGTACAGATTGCATCCTGGAGCAGATATTGAATGTAAAAAACACACAAGGCAGTAACTTCCTTCAGTTCAGTTCTGTTACCTGTAACATTTTATAGTGTTTATAGGCATTGTTGCTTTACAGCAGGTCAACAGATTGTCTTGGAGAAACAATTCTACTGGACACTGCAGTCTGTCAATTACAATTATATCTAATATATCAAAATGCAATATTTGTATATACATTATACAGTACTGTGCAAAAGTTTTAGTACTAAATGTGTTATTGATGTTAATTTTCATTCATTTGCTTTAAATCCCAGTGGATTTAATGTGTATCCTTCCTGGAGGCTGTAAGGAAGTTAACAGAAGTAAATGTTGTAAATGATGTTTTTTTCATCTCTGTTGTGTAAAATGTATCTCTATTCATCAACAAACAAACATTTTTATGCAAAATATTATTTTCTTATGAAATATTCATGTTTGGAAAATCACATTTCTACTTAATAATTATAGCTAGTAAGAGAGAACTTAAGACTTGAAACTCCGCATAGTTCCGGGTTCGAAAAGCACAAAATTAATGTATTATTTTTTAATAATTTACCATCTTTTAAAATATTATAGTGACATCATATACAAATAAAATAACTGTAAACTAAATTTATAAAAAAAAATAAACAGTACCACATGCAAAATAAAAAAATGCACAACCAGAATAGAATATCTGCAAAAAAAAACCAACTTTGTATAAAAGTTATATAAAAAGTTACCTATGCTGGCTATGGGCTTGTATTGTATACACCGTTTACATGCAAATTCACTCAAAAGAAAACCCGGATACTCTTGTAACTCCTGTTTGGATGAAATAATCCAAACCAAAAAAATGCAATACATAGCTTGACGTATATGTAACTTATTGCAATATAGACCAATTTTAGAACCTTTAGGTTCTGTCTCAAAAGAAAGGAAGAACCAAAACCCGTTTTTCCCTTGAATTGTAATTTATTTCAGTTGATTCATAGACGTTTAAAGAAAACAGTTCTCTAAGGGTTATCTATCATTTTTGTTTGACTGAACAAAAAACACTTTATATTAAAGACATTAATACAATTTTTTTTTCATCTTTCGGCTTTTTCCCTGACACCAGGGGTCACCACAGCAAGTAACTTGCATTTGGATCTGGCACATGTTTTACGCTGGATGCCCTTCCTGACGCAACCCTCACCCTTTCAGGCTTAGGACCGGACTATTTAGCTTCCCCATTTCACATAGAATGACAATTTAGCATCTCCAATTTACCTAGCATGCATGTCTTTTGCCTGGAAAGCACCCGGGGAAAACCCACGGAAACACGGGGAGAACATGCAAACTCCACACAGAAATTCCCAAGTTGCCCCACCCGGGGATCGAACCAGGGTCCTCTTGCTGTGAGGCCACAGCATTATCCACTGTGCCACCGTGCCGCCAAAGACATTAATACAATATTATGTAATAATTTTTATGTATGATTGACACCCGGTGTGGTCTTCTGCTACTGTAGCCCATCTACTTCAAGGTTTGAAATGTTGTGTATTCAGAGATGGTATTCAGCATTCCTTGAGTGTTTATTTGAGACTAGTCTGCCCATTCATCTCTGACCTCTCATATTAACAAGGTGTTTACTGGATATTTTCTCTTTTTCAGACCATTCTTTGTAAACCCTAAAGAGGGTTGTGTGTGAAAACCTCAGTAGATCAGCAGTTTCTCAAATGCATAGACCAGCTCGTCAGACACCAACAACCGTGTCACTTTTAAAATCACTTAAATTACTTTTCCTCCCCATTCGGTCGCTCGGTTTGCACTTGTCTTGTCCACCCCTAATGTATTGAGTTGTGGCAATGTGATTGAACCATCTAATACATTTTTCATATTTAGAATGACTCTCTCTGTAGAAACATTAACAGTAATTTATTTTAATAATATGAAAAAAGAGATTGGGATGCTCATTTAGTTTTCTTTTCTCTATCTGACAGAGCACATGTGTGCAGCAAATCATCAGAACAGTGTTAACAGCATATGACTGATGTAAGAGTTTCAGTTTACTGTATGTATTTTTATTTATTACTGTAAGATTAGTTTCTGGAAAGTTATTCCATATAATTATTGGATTTTTTGAGATCTGTTAAATTTACTCTCTCTCACACAGACTCTTTGTCATCCTGTCTGAGATTTAGTGTTCCTGTCATTCTCCTCCCTTGACAAAACTCGTCCATCAGCTTGCAGCCAGTTTGCAGCTGAGGAATTCCGTCCCGGCGACAAATCCACTTTTTTTACTGCTCTTGCAGTCAGGATCCAGTCAGAGAGAGAGAGGTGAGGTCCAAGGGTTATGGTTTTGCGTCACGGATGGCCGAGTTTCAGCCGTGTGGAAATTACAAATGTCATATTGGGCAGTTCAGTTTCCCGCCTCAGAGGCACAGCTCCCACCAGGAATAAGTAAAATTATACTCAAAACTGGTACGGTAATATAAAAACAGACCTATTTTACTCCTCAGCTTTGGCTTATCAGGTATTAATAAAAAAATCTTATGAAATATATGAATCATGTGGAGAAAGAATCAAATGGAAAAGAAATATTCTGAAAAGAATCATATTTGAAATGAAAAGAACCATGAGAAAAGAAGTGCATGGGAAAAGGAATGAATCACATGAAATCACAATTGAAAAAAAGAATCATGTGAAAAGAATGACATATTAAAGGACTGACTACACATTATTTTAAAATATAAGGTAGCATTTAAAATGAATGAACTAAAAAAGAGTGAGAAAAGAATCATGTTTAAATAACGGACTTGAAAAAGCATCACAAAAAAGGAATCGATTAAAAGTATCAAATAAAAGGAATCACAAAATGAATCATTAAAAATCATTTATACAAAAATGAATCACATGTAAAAAGAATGAGTCATGAGAAAAGAACCAGATTTGAAAAGGTAAATCTTATGAACAGAATGATATAAAAACAAAAATAAATGATGTTAAAATAAATGATTCACATGCAAAGTATCACATGTGAAAAGAAACGAATCATGAGAAAAGAATCATATGAGAAACGAAATGAATCATGTAAAAAGAATCACTTGAAAAGTTAAATCATATGAACTAAATGACATTAAAAGAGAAATAGATCATATTAAAAACAAATGACTCATCTGCGAAGAATCATATGTGAAAAGAAAAAGTGTTTAAAAATGAATCATGTAGAAAGTATCCTGTGCAAAAATACCTGCACCATTTGAATCTCTCATTGATTCATGTGATTATTTTGACATGATTCATTTATTATTCACAAGTGATTTTTTTCAATGATAAAATTTTTTTTTCTTGTGATTCTTTATACATGGTTAATCTCTTTTCATTTGACTCTTTTTATAGGTTTAATATCTTTTAATGTGATTCTTTTTAAATAATTCTTCTCTTTTGATGTGATGATTGTTGTTTTATAGTTGATCTCTTTTACTTTTTTTTCTTTTTATATAGTTAATCTAATTTCATGTGATTCTTTTTATTTGGTTAATCACTATTCAAGTGATTATTTTATATGGTTAATCTAATTCCACATTATTTCTTAATTTTTTTACATTGTTAATCTAATTTAATATGATTCTTTTTATATGGTTTATTAATTCACTTTATTAATTATATACGGTCGTCTCTTTTCACGCGATTCATTTCTTTGCACAAATGAAAAGCATATTACAAACGAATCTTCTACAATCTTACCAAGATTCCTTGTTTCAGTGACAATGAACGTTGTGGGACAGTTTATTATGTATATTATATAATCTTTATATATACTACAAAACCACATCACACAGAGAACCCTTGTAGAACCTCACATTCTTCAGATCAACAGCAATGTTCTTAATAAAGTTGACAGCCATCACCTTTTGACACAGAGCTCCTTAAGAATGCCTTCTTCTTCTTTATCCTTGCTCTTAGAATTAGAAACACACAGACTCCTCGCGCCTCGAGGCGTCTTCATCCACTCTCGCCAAGCAGTGGCCAAGATTTCAGCCCCGAGCCCCTAAACTCGGGCCTTGACCCCGAGTAGATGCACCACTGCTTCATTCATACAGCGTGTTTTGTGTTTGATGTGTGCGTGTATGTGTTTAGTTATCCGTTCCACGCTGACTCGTAGAGGTCATGACCTGTTGCATCTCTCCCACACAACAGTTAGTGATCCACGCCTGCACACATCGTATTTGCAGCTCTGTCCAGGCAAGGGGGGGTTTGGGGTCTGGACCCAGTTTTAGTCTCTTCAGTGGGAGATGTGGGGGGGTGGAGGAGCCTGGGAAGACAGAAAAGTTGGCCTTAGGAAAGGAAATATGGGGATTACCAGTCAGCCAAAAGGGGATGGGGGTGTTTGAGGGGTTGATACATCATCCCCATACATGATAGGGCAAAAAAGGAGTGTGAACAGATAATTCATTAATTCATTTGTTCTTTTCTGAGTCAAAATAAAATATATTTTGCAGGAAAAGTCAGTGCTGGGAGTTTGTTTATATTTAATAATAAATGAGTTGTATTGGGGCATTTATTTAACACCCCCCCCCACACACACACACACACACATATACACATACACACACAGACTTTTTATTACTTTTCCTAAAGAGAACACGAAATATACAAAAATAAATAAACTCTAACCCTAGTACGCAGTGGGTAGAGCGTTGTTTCTGCTCTTGCACGCAGAGTTGCCAGGTGGGCACCGGCTGGCCCATGACACAGCCCAGATTAAACAAAAGATAATGAACGAATGCGTGATTTTTTTATGGAAACAAATTGCTTTATTAAATCTAAAATTTAAACATTGTAAGATTACACATCTAACACACGGCAAAAAAGATTCACATGAAAGAATCACATGAAAAAAAATGTATCAAGTAAATCATGAAAAAATAAAAAAGGAGAAAAGAAAGATAAGTGAAAAGAATCGAAATGTGAAAATGATTACGTTTTTAGAAATGAGTCATTTGAAGATAATCACATGCACATATAAATGATTCATGTAAATAGAATCACAGGTAATAAATTGTGAATTAATGATTCGGGTAAAGAATCACATGTGTATTGTTTAGAAAAGCAATCATGTGAAAAGTATCATTAGTGAAAAGGATTGAAATGTGAAAATAATCACACTTAAGAAATAAATCAGGTA
>JAOUQV010000038.1:1004439-1015032 GCA_028565295.1 Aspidoras spilotus
ACAACTGCCCCATACTGTCCACCCTCTCTAAAAACGATGCCAGAGTCCAGCTCTAAATCTGCTTAAATACAGGTGCTCGTCATAAAATTAGAATATCATGAAAACGTTTATTTATTTCCATAATTCTGTTACTATAAACATTCAATACACACAGACTGATATATTTCATATGTTTATTTCTTTTATTTGATGAATAGAACAATAAACTAATAAAAATCCAAAATTAGCATCTAAGAAAATTTAAATATTACTTTAGACCAATACAAACAAAGGAATTTTAGAAATGCTGGCCAACCAAACCCTATAGAATGCCTATAGTGTTAAGGTCAGGTTAGTTTCCTGGACAACTAAAAACAGGGATACCATAGTCCTTAAACCAGGTACTTGTAGCTTTGGCACTGTGTGCATCTAGAGTCAGTTCTTTAAGATCCACCATGCACAGACATATGCAGGACATGGGTTTCAGCTGTCGCATTTCTTATGTCAAAACATTCTTGAACAAAAGAGAACGTCAGAGGCATCTAAAGACAAAAGGGACTGGACTGCTGCTGAGTGGTCCAAAGTTAAGTTCTCGGATGAAAGTAAATTTTCATTTTTTTTTGGAAATCAAGGTCCCAGAGCCTGGAGGAAGAGAGAAGAAGCACAGAAACCATGTCACGTGAAGTCTAAAGGTTTGAGGTTTAAAGTTTCCACAGTCAGTGATGGTTTGGGGTGCCATGTCATCTGCTGGTGTTTGTACTGGTGTGTGTTTTCTGAGGTCGAAGGTCAACGGAGCCGTCTACCAGGAAGTTTTAGCACACCTCATGCCTTCTGCTGCTGACCAACTTTTGAGAGATGCTGATTTCAATTTACAACAGCACTTGGCACCTGCACACAGTGCCAAAGCTACAAGTACCTGTTTTAAGGACCATGGTGTCCCTGTTCTTAATTGTCCAGCAAACTCACCTGACCTTAACACTATAGAAAATCTATGGTGTACTGTGAAGAAGTTGCGATACGCCAGACCCAACAATACAGAACAGCTGAAGGGTGCAACCTTGGCTCTCATAACACCTGAGCAGTGCCACAGACCGATAGACTTCATGCCACATCACATTGCTGAAGTAAAAAGGAGCCCCAACTAAGTATTGAGTGCTATACATGCTGATATGTGTATAGTATACAATTTTCACTTTTTGAATGAAATTATGGAAATAAATCAACTTTTTTATGATATTCTAATTTTATATCCAGCACCTGTAGCGCTAGACCAGGTGTGCCCATTTGCCCATAATTACTCCTATAGCCTAAGGGAAATGTAATTTCCAACTACCGCATACTTTTGTACCTTATCTCAGCCAAGCAGCGCCTCCCTGGAGTCTGTAGAGTGATCACACTCCTTACAAAAACCAATATTATTGAGAGAATTCTGTATTTGTTATGATGGCCACAACAAATGATAAAAGTGAAGTGAGGAGACATTATTGAAACAAAATATGGGGCATTTGTAAATATCAGTTGTCACCCATGCTGTCTGCACCAGTCAAACTGCCCCGATGTGTTCCCATAGATTTGTGGCAGTCAGATATCCCAAAATACTTTTTTGGTAATACTATCTGTTGGTGATGTCAGGTGCGTTGTCAAGTGCACTCTGACCAGTTCATACTTGGAGTACCTTGGCCCGAGAAACCACCATGGAGAAGTGGAGAATCAAAAGGAAACAAAAATTAGCGATATAACTAACAATATGAAAGATTATTGACATATGGGCAAAATGTATTGAAAATCAGGGAGATTATATAGAAAATATTTTATTTCTGAAAGTTTTTTAAAATAAATTTAAAAGCTACAAGGTGGATAATGATACATTTGATTCATCCTCTGATTCACATTAATAGCATATCCTAACACTGCTGGCATTTACCCTAGTGACACATTTCATGATGTTACATTAAACTACATTGATTCTGTATCACAGACATGTTTCTCTTCTCCAGATGTGCCGATATACAGTAAAACACCTGCATTGTAAGGTATGCTTGTATTTAAATGTGCAACGTTTACGGTACTTCCGGTTTTCTGCCATGCATACAGCAGCGGTGATAATAATGTCCCCTCTGTCTCTGTGTGGAGGAGTGCAGTGTGAGAAGGGGAAGCTGGAAATTCTTATTTCCTGTGTGAGGGAGTGTCGGTTAGCCAGACCATTCGGCGACTTGCAGCAATCAGAAAGCACTCCCAAGAGCTACTGCTGCACTGCTTGCTTACCCCCCCACACACTCACACCAATCTTTTTCTCTCCCTCTAATTCGCTCACAGTCACTCTACAGCTCTCCTTTACAAAGGTGCTTAAAAGTCAATATAGAGAACCAGAAAACCAAAAGAAAACGCTTTGTCATGCACCGATTGGTTAAAACAAACCATTATTACATATCTGTGAATGGCAAAAGTATATGCACCTTAATCATTATCCTATCAAGGTTGACATTTGGTGGGTGGAGAGTGAAATTTGTAGCCAGACTACTACAAAAATCATTAGACAGAGGGCATTGGAGAAAGATGACTCATCTGTGCAGCCAACAATGCAACAAAAGCAACAATGGCCCTGAGTCAGGCATAAATCAGTGGGTCAGAAATCAGTTATGATTGTGTGTATTGTTTTATTGAAAGATCAAATATCTAGCAAAATCTGATTCACCAGCACATAATTGTGTACAACAGAGGGAATTTAAGAGCATTGTTAGCTACCCAAGGGGTCATCCACCAACAAAGATCAAAGTACCAGGCATCTGATAAACAGCAAAGTCACAAAGGAACCCAAGGTCACTTCTAAGCAACTAAATCCCTTTCTCACATTGGCTTACTTTAATGTTTATAGTCGAACATTGGGAAAAATCTGAAAAACAATTGTGTGTATGGCAGGTTTTCTAAGAAAGGAGGAAGGTGCACTCCAAAACGATTCGAAGATCATGTGGACAGGCCAGAATGGTATTGAAAAAATAATTTTTGGCATGGTGAGACCAAAAATAGACTTTGTTGCTTTCCATATGGGAAAAATAAAAAATATTGCATTATAGTATTAAAAACTCTCATCCCATATGTGAAACATGGTGATGGTAGTTTGCTAGTTGACTACATAGATGTGCTATGTCCAAATCTCTCTGTATCTTCAACTTGTTTCATAATCATGCTGGTATAAAAATCGTCTTTTTTAAATTAATGGCTGTAAACAATCTTTCTTGTTTATAATCAAGAGCGAGCTTATGTTCACATGTTCGTTTCGCCCTGTAACTTTACCAAGAGGGGATTCTGACTGGCCAGTGCAGCTGCCTGAAACACACACAAATGTGCAAACACACACACACACACAAGCTCACACTTGACCTTCGACCCTTAAATGATCACCGCAAGCATACAAGTCACACCTAGTCTGTAGAACATGGGCCTGTAGGGTGTGACACATGCACACACATAGTACAGATTCAGCAGATGCACCATAAACATTATTGTTAGGTGACATTTTTGGGACAAAGAGATAGAGACAGACACAGAAAGAGACATGAGATAACAAATGTGGATTTACTGCATGACAACACACACACACACACATTAAGTCATTTAACACCCTAAATCATTTCAACTAAAAAATAAGATAATTATTTTGCTGAAATGTATGTAAATTGTATGGAGCACCAATAGGGTCAGCACACAACGAGTGTACATTTGCTTTGAAAAAATATATGGATGAAAGGATGTGCATGTCTAGATCCACAATGAGGACCATGAGAGGATGCAGCATAAATGAAGTTTATATAAGTTTTACTTATGAAGTTTGTCCCTAATAAGCAAGTGAGGTGGTGACAGTGGCAAGGAAAAACTCCCTGAGGAACAAACCTTGAGAAGAACCAGACTCAGAAATAAAACCCATCGTCATTTGGGTTATAACATATTCAACATATATGTATACAAAAAAATATCATCACCCTGAAGGTTACACATTTGAACTGGTCCTCTAAGGGATAGAATTAAAAACACACAAGCATTCAGACACAGTTTCCATTTGTCCCGACAGCAAGAGGGCCGTTAAGAACCTTGTAGTGTTTCTGCACTCGTGTCTCACATGCTATTTATTTTA
Source organism: Aspidoras spilotus (assembly GCA_028565295.1). Classification (NCBI taxonomy): domain Eukaryota; kingdom Metazoa; phylum Chordata; class Actinopteri; order Siluriformes; family Callichthyidae; genus Aspidoras; species Aspidoras spilotus. The sequence continues at coordinate 1,008,551 of JAOUQV010000038.1, forward strand.
GTAGGCATTTAACTTGCATTTAACTTTTTCTAGACCTGCATTTCATTTACTATGAATTACAAACGGTCCAGGCAGGAAATGGTGGCGCAGTGGTAGTGCCTCATCTCACAGCAACAGGGACCCAGGTTGGATATCCTGGGAAATTTCTTTGTGTTGTTTCCATGTTTTCTCCATTTTTGCGTGGTATTTCTTGGCTCTCTGTTTTCCCCCATAGTCAAAATATATGCATACTAGGCAAACATTAAAAGGCCTAGTCCTGAGCCCAAAGGGTGAGGACTGTGTCAAAAAGGCATCTGGCATAAAACCTGTGCCAGTTTGTAATGTGAGTGACTTGCTGTGGCGAGCCCTGGTGTCAGGGAAAGCCAAAAGTTGAGGAAAAAAGAGACAGTCCAGGCGGGAACGTAGGAAGCAAGTGCAATTTATTAACTGTTCAGAAAGCCATTCAATGCAACCAAAAATATCATAATCCACAAACAAAACAAGGAGTCAACCGAAAAAATTTTAAACACAAAACAGGTGAAAGTGTAACACCGATTAACATTGAAGAGATTGGAAATTGTATTAAATTCGTGCTGTCATCTTAGATGACTGCGCTTGAGCGGCGGAAGATTTGGAATGGCATGCTTGGTTATATAAATTTATTACAACCATTCATTTAAAGGTATATCAATTATAAAATAGTCATGTAGAGCATGTAGTGTACACATACACACACACAGAGTTGGATAAAATGACATGCATATGAATACTGTATGTATGCAAAAAGCATGAATACCTTTGTGTTTGTGTGTGTGTGTGTTGCTCCAGCACATCTGGGCTTTATATCAGGGTCTTAATTAATCCTGAGTGAAGGCCAGGCAGTGACAGGTCAACTGTGTAGACTCGAGCTCCAGACAGGCCATGATTTATGTCTGTCAAACCCCAAGCAGTGCTGATTTATTTCCGGGAAAGAGAGAGAGAGAGAGAGAAAGAGAGAAAGAGAGAGGGAGGGACAGAGAAAGAGAGGTAGAGAAAGGGAGAGAGCATTTAGTGCAAACTTTCAGTGACTTGGTAAGAATTACGCATTCACAATGCATGAAAAACTCCACCAAGAGAATGAAGCACTGTTATTACATTCATTCATTCATATTCTATACCTGCTTAATCCTAGTCAGGGTCATGGGGTGCCTAGCTGGCAGCGCAGGGCACAAGGCAGGAAGAAACCTAGATAAGGTGCCACTCCATCATGAGGCACACACACACACACACTCATACACTCACTCCATCAAACACATCTAAAAGAGCAATTTAGAGAAACCAATTAGTATAACACATATTTAACATGGGAAAAACCTGCAAATCCCACACAGAAGGGACCCATGATGCCCCACCTGGGAATCGAACCCAAGACATACTTGGTATGAGGCTCTACCCAAGGAACAACTGTGACACCTTTTGATATAACAGGAATAGTTTTTTTTTTTTTTAATAAACAAATAAATATAAACCCAGCACGGATGCGCAGTGGGTATTGCAGTCACCTGACAGCAAGAAGTATCCTTGTTTGATCCCCGGGTTCGGTGACCTCGGAAATTTCTGTGTGGAGTTTGATGTTCTCCCATGTTAGCACTGGTTTTCTCAGGGTGCTCTCGGTTCCTCCAGCATTCCAAAGACATGCAGTTCAAGTTAACTGGTGTCTTTAAAGTGGCCCTTAGAGTGTGAATGTGTAGTTGATTCTGTGTGTGCCCTATGATGAAGTGGCTCGCTGTCTTTGGTTGATCCTGCCCTTGAGCCCAGAGTTGTCGTGTGGGCACTGGCTGGCCCACAACCTCATGCAGATTAAGTGGAAGATAATAAATAAATTCTTCTTTCTCTTTCGGCCTCTCTCTTTATCAGGCGTCGCCACAGTGAGTCGCTTCATTGATTTGACAAATGTTTAACCCCGGATGCCCTTCCTGACGCAACCCTAAGCATTTACCCTGGCTTTGGCCCAGCACTAGAAATACACTGGTTTGTGCTCTTTAATGGCTGAGTCAGAAGATAATGAACGAATGAAAAAGAATTAATCAGGTTTGGGCAACATGGTGGCACCATAGTAAGCGTTACAGCTTCACAGCAAGTCCTGGGTTCTTTTTTATGTGGAGTTTTCATATTCTCCTCATGTTCCTGTAGACTTTATCCAGTTTCCTCCCACAACCCAAACAATGTTTTAGGCTAACCAGTGGCTCTCAAGAGCCCTTGATGTAAGCACAAAAGAGTGGTTCTTTATCTAGGGTTGTTCCTGATTTTTGCCCCTTACTCTGGACCATAATTATGAGTATATGAGTGAGTGAATGAGTCAGTAGTCAGGTCGAAGGTGCTAACATTGGTCAAGACAAATTGCTGAAGTGCAAACTGGGTATCAGATTTAAATGACTTTGAACATGGCATGGTTGTTGGTGCCATACGGTCTGTTCTGAGTATTTCAGAAACTGCATGCACAACAATCTCTAGGGTTTACAGAGAATAGTCTGAGAAAAATAAAATATACTGTGAATGGTAGTTGTGTGGACGAAAATGCCTTGTAGATGTGTGAGGTCAGGGGAGAATGGGCAGACTGGTTTGAGATAATAGAAAGGCAACAGTAACTCCAATAACCACTTATAACCAAGGAATGCAGAATATCATTTTTGTTGAAAGTATGCCATGAAGAATTAAGGCGGTTCTGAAGGTAAAAGGGATCCAACTCTACTAGCAAGGTGTACCAAATAAAGTGTCCGGTGATTGTCTGTTGGGCAAATACAAAAGTAAGTTTAAATCAATTGAACTGAATTGAACAGAATCCTTTGTAGCTCTTATTCACCATCATCCAAACCTGCATAGAGCTCTTATCATGCCAACTCAGTCATAGAAAGGGAGAGAACTCAAGGGACACAGCAGCTCTGCTTTTATTACAAGCCATCATTACTAATAGTCCCTGGAATGTCCTAGGATATTTATAGAATGAGGGGAAGAGTGGGAAAAAATGAAGACAGTGGGGGTAGAGACGGTGGGGCTAGTGTGAGAGTTCAAGATGGCCTTGTTTAGTTTGGATGTCTGCGGCACTGAGCAGACTGCGGCGGCTGACCGCCCAGTGTGAGCTTTGAGTCCTAGGGGACGTCCTGACATCAGCTATAGATAGGCTAGTTAAAGAAAGCTGCAGTGTGGAGAGGCAATAAAAACTAGAAAGTGCAGTTCCTGCATAAACTGCAATGTGTGTTGCCCCGGTGTATTCCTAGGTATAAATGCAGTCTTAAGCCCATGTGACAGTAATGTTAAATGCAGTTAGAATTATGTCAATATCTTAATGATGCGTAATTTTCATGGACAGGAGAGTCAAGAGTGTAGGACTAAGGGTAGCAACACTAAATGCAGGTTTTAAACTGTTCTATCTGTTCTCTAGAAAAGGAGTCGGGTTGGTCCTGAAGGAGGACTATGCAAAGAGGGTTGCTGAGGTGAAAAGAGTGTCAGATAGGGTGATGAGTTTAAAGTTAGAAGTTAAAGGTGTAATGGTGAATGTTGTCAGTGGCTATGCACCACAAGTTGACTGTGAGTTGGAGGAGAAAGAAAGATTCTGAAAGGAGATAAATGAAGTGGTAGAGAGCATTCCCAGAGGGGATAAAGTGGTTATTGGTGCAATGAGGAGATGAGGAGGTTATGGGCAAGTTTGATGTTAAGGATAGGAATCTAGAAGGACAGATGTTGGTGGATTTTGCAAATAAGATGGAAATGGCTGTGGTAAACACATATTTCCAAAAGAAGGAGGAGCACGGGGTGACCTACAGCAAGAGTGGAGGCAGGAGAAAACATTGAAGCAACAGTGACAGACAGGCAAAAAAGTACTTGGTGTATCATCTGGACAGGTGAAAGACAGCAAGGAAGAACTTGGTGGTGGGACAAGGAAGTGCAGGAGGCTATTTAGAGGAAGAGGTTAGCGAAGAAGAAACGGGACAGAGAGAGAACTGAACAGAGTAAGTAGGAGTATAAGAGATGCAACGTAGGACAAAGAGGAAGGTAGCAAAGCCCAAGCAGAAGGTCTATAATGAGTTGTACGAGAGGTTAGACAGTAACAAAGGAGAAAATGTTTGTATCGGTTGGTGAGACACAGAGAGAGAGAGACAGCAGCAAATGATGTGCAACATGTCAGGGTGTATAAATGAAAATGTACTGAAAGGTGAGGAGAGGGTGAGGGAAAGATGGAAGGAGTATTTTGAGGAACTGTGGTGATGTATGAGGAAGTCCGGAGTGGCTTAAAAGTATGTTAGATTGGTGCAGGACATGTATGAGAATAGCATGACAATAGTGAGACGTGCTGTACTAGTGACAGATAGCTTTAAAGTTAATGTGGGACTGCATCAAGGATCGGCTCTGAGCCCCTTCTTATTTGCTCTGGTGATGGACAGACTAGCAGATGAAGTCAGACAGGAATCACAGTGGACTAGGATGTTAACAGATGACACCTTGATCTGTAGTGAGAGCAGAGAACAGCTAGAAGAGAACTTGGAAAGGTGGAAGTGTGCTCTGGAAAGAAGATGAATTAAAGTCAACACTTGTAAAAGAGAATGCATGTACAGTGGGGGGACAGTGAATATATTGGTAAGAGAATGTTAGAGATGGAGATGCCAGGTGGGAGGCAGAGAGGAAGACCAAAGCAGAGATATATGGATGTGGTCAATGTAGACATGCAGGTAGTTAGTGTGAAAGCAGAAGATGCAGAGGATAGATTGAGGTTGAAAAGATTTGCTTTGACGACCCCTGATAAAGGAGAGGCCGAAAGAAGAAAAAAAAATCAGTTAAACTGTGTTGCATCTTACTGACATGCAGGCTTTAAGATACCCCAACTCATTCAAATTGCCCTTCCTGCTTTTACCCTTTTTTTTTAGAATTAAATTTTCTGGAGAATGTGAAGTATGATGTTTATATAATGATTTTCCAATATTTACTTGTTTAACTTGAAGAAAAATGTTCTAAGGTGATTGCTCAGTGGTTTATACCATACTAGAATAACATTTGATCCAGCACCTGCAGTAGTATAGCACTCATCAAAGCCATAGGTATAAAAATGAAACCATAGGGATTTTAATCTCCAGATAACCATTGTAAAAAAGATTTCTATGAGTTCACAGGTCGCATATTGTATATGTGTATTATCTGCATAGATTATGCACCGATCTAAAGTTAATGCAGGTTTTTTTCGAGAAACTACAATATTTATGGTCAGTAATTGCATATAAATTCTGAACCCTTTGCCCTGGTCACAGTTCCTAAAAGACATTTCATCCATGACTGTGTACAAGATCTTGTTTCTGTGCTTTTTTTTTGTATACGTTTGGATCTTGTTCGCTTTAATCTAATTTTCCTCCACTTACTGTAAGTCATGGTCTTGGAAAAGGGTCCGAACCCTAAGCATATATCATGGCTGTGTTTATTTGCTTTCGACATTCTTGGGGACTGGTGTAAATCACATTTAAAAAGGGGCCATATAGCTCATTATCCTGCTACAACTCTAATTCCCTTTAAATGCACTGGAGAAAATTCAGAGCTCATTTGCGGTGTAAACAGTCTTTAACGGATTCAGATTAACTCCTGTTCTCCGGTTACCTTCAACCTCAACCCCCACCTTCCCTCAAAGCCCTACTTCACACACTCTTTTAGACACACACACATACACGCACTCCCTCTCTCTCTCTCACACACACACACACTGAACCCAACTTTACAACCCCCTCCCTCCACACAACAGATGATCATATTTTTCCCCACTTAATTAGACTTGTTAAGTGCAATTACAATCTAATTCAGGGCACGCTCGGATTTCTCGTCCCCCTCCCGTCCTCTTTTTCTTTCTGTCATTACAGTACAACATGTGTGAGGGCCGTTGTGCTGAAACCCAAGGCCATGAATAGTGGAACATGTCCATCAAGGGCCAGTTATTACGAGGAGACCACCAAGCTCCTTGGCTGACAGGAGGGAGGGAGAATGAAGACGAGGAGGTCTGAGGTGCGTACAGGAAGCGGGGTAAGAGACGAGATGCCGCAAAGGAAAGAATTTTAATACCGAGTCTCAGGCCAGGACCCCAGCACCAATAACACAATGGAAAGCCCAATTTAGGACTGACACAGGGAACAGGGGGTGTGTATGCCACACACAAATATAAACAATATTACACAGAGAGGGAGGGAGGGAAAATAGACAGAAAGAGAGAGAGAGAGAGAACGAGAAAGACAGGGAGAGCGAGACAAGGAGAGCAAGAAGGGCTGTAGATTGCATCTTCTAAATCAATCTGTAATCATTTTTATTTAACTGGTGAATGGATAGATAAATAGATACATATACTATATAGATAGACAGACAGAAATAGAGACAGATACATAAACAGACAGATAAATATATAGACAGACATAGATGGAGATAGATAGATAGATAGATAGATAGATAGATAGATAGATAGATAGATAGATAGATAGATAGATAGATAGATAGAT
>JAOUQV010000038.1:1163030-1176673 GCA_028565295.1 Aspidoras spilotus
TTGGCATGAATCCATATTGCTGCTCACAAACAGTCACTGATTGTCTAAGCCTAGCTTCAACAACTCTCTCCCAAATCGTCATTGTGTGACTCATTAACTTTATGCCCCTGTAATTGCTGACACTCCCATCTCTCCTATTTACATACCTCTACCGGTATAGTCATGCTTGCGTTTCTCTTCTTCATCCTTTTCAAAGCTTTCCTTACCTTCATCCTTGCTAATCTTCCCTATATCCTGTTCCACTATTTCTATGCCTCCCACTCTTCTTTCCCTGTTATTCTTTTCAATCATCAGCTACTCAAAATACTCCTTCAATCTTTCTTTTGCATAGTCCTCCTTCAGGACCACCCCAACTCCATTTATCTTTCTATGCACACCATGATAGTACAGTTTAACATCAAAGCTTCAAGTCTTACTCCCCTTCCACTTTGTCTCCTGCACACACAAAATATCCACCTTTCTTCTTTTCATCATGTCAACCAGTTCTATACCTTTCCCTGTCATTGTCCGTACATTCACGGTTGCTATCTTCAAACCTACACTCTTGACTCTCCTGTCCTCTCTCCGTCTTCGGCAAACAGTAGCCCAGTTTCTGCCAGTACCCTGCATGCCGCCGTACTGGTGGCGGTTGTTGTTAACCCGGGCCACGACCGATCCGGTATGAAGTAATATTTAGTAACACGCATTTTAATTTTTGGCAAATGTTTTATGCTGGTTGCCCTTCCTGACGCAACCCTCACCATTTACCCGGGCCTGGGACCGGCACTGGAAATACACTGGCTTGTGCTCTCTAATGGCTGGTTTAGAACATAGATAACATATCACATGTTTAATCTGAGGGTATTATTTAAATAGAAAAACTAGGTGCTTTTAAATTTTGTGACAACACTTCTTGAAAAAGTTAGGACAAGCCCGTGTTTCCACTGTGAGACATCCACGTTTCTCTTTACAACAGTCTGTAAATGTCTGGGGACAAGTTGCTCAAGTTGAGGAGTAGGAATGTTAACCCATTCTTGTCTAATGTAGCTTAACTGTCTTAGTTCTTTTTTGTTATATCTTCCGTTTTATGATGCGCCAAATGTTTTCTCTCTGGACTGCAGGCTGGCCAGTTCAGTACCCAGCCCTTTTTTCTATGCAGCCATGATTCTGTAATTGATGCAGTATGTGGTTTTGCTTTGTCATGTTTTAAAATGCAAGGTCTTCCCTGAAAGAGATGTCATCTGGATGGGAGCATTTGTTGATCTAGAAAAAGTGCGGGCAAGCCACGGCCCGTGAACCACATCAAGCCTGTTGGTCTTCTTAATCCAGCCCTACAAAGATTTGTTGAGATTGCCCAAATCAATTCATAATCAGTGTTGGGAATAATGGTGGAATTAAAATATGACACAGTGCATTACTACAACTTGATTAACTGAAGCGATTTTTTTAAGGGGCGCACACTGATTTTTAGGAGTTTTGTTTTTGTATTGCTCAGGGAAATCAGTGGGGTGAGAAAGTTGAATATGATATGATGATTGGAAGAGGAGGCTTCCTGTGGTCATGTGTTCACGATGAAAATACAGACGATACAGAGCTACAATAGAGGTACAAATTAGTGCAGGCGAAGCGCCAAGCAAATTCAAAGGTATATAGCGTAACTGGAACTACAGATAATATTATACACTTGCTGAAAAATTTAATATGTGAAATGCACATTATGTCCGGAAACGTCTTTATCCATGTCAGTTACAAGCAAATAAAATCTCAAGAAGCACCTCGCAGCCTGAGCCCTGGGTTTATTGATTTAAAAACATTATTTTTCAGTTGTATACCTATTTTATAGCTAGCTACAGCCTGGTAGTGCTCAATAAATGTCAAAAGTTTAAAAACATATCGTTTTTATTGTTCATCTACTTAAATATATTGGATTTGATAGGTGTTGCTACGTATTCAGTTCATTTGCATTTATATGTATAGTTATGGGTGTAGCTATATCTGCATCAGTTTAATTCTAAGTCTTTTCATTAATTTGTAATTTTTTTATTAATTAATTTATTTTCTATACTTGCCAATTCCCACCTGGCAGCTCTGGGCTTCTGAACTGAGCGCTGATAACAACTTGGGTCGTCCCTCTACTCTTTAGTCTGAATGACACGGCATCCCAGATTTACATAAAGAATTTAAATCTTGATTTGTCTGACCACAGAAGTGTTTTCCACTTTGCCATAGTCTATTTTAAATCAGCCTTGGCCCAGAGAAGACATCTGCCCTTCTGTATCTTGTTTAGATACAGCTTCTTCTTTAAACTATAGAGCTTTGCCTGGCAATGACGGTTGGTACGGTAAATTGTGTTTACAGATAATGTTCTCTGGAAATATCCCTGATCCCATTTTGTCATTTTCAATACAGAAACATGCCTGTATGTGATGCAATGTCGCCTAAGGGCCCGACGATCACGGGCACCCAGTATGGTTTTCTGGCCTTGACCCTTACGCACAGAGATTCTTCCAGATTCTCTGACTCTTTTGATGATATTATGCACTGTAGATGATGATATGCAATTTTACACTGTCAAACACCTTTCTGATATCGCTTCACTATTTGTCGGTGCAGAAATAGAGGGCCACTCCAAGAAGCTATTTTCATACCCAATCATGTTAATGACCTATTGCCAATTGGTCCTCCAGATGTTCCATTTTTGAACTTTTAACTTTTTCAGCCTTTTATTGCCACGTCCCAACTTTTTTTGAGGTGTGTTGCTGTCACGGAATTTCAAATAAGCCAATATTTGGCATGACATTTCAAAATGTCTCATTTTCGACATTACAATACAATATCAGTTTTTTACATTTCTAAATTATTGCATTCCGTTTTTTATTAAAAGTTTGTACTTTGTCCCAATTTTTTTAGACTCGGTTTTGTAGACATTTTGTAGAGATATTTATATTTCAAGCAATTAGAAAACATGTAGTGATATAAATGTATTTTACTCATTTAAACTTTATTGAATGTGGATCAGTTCCAGGGAGAACAATGTTGCTAACAGGAGTAGCGAAAGTATGCAGACACAGTATGGGAAACTTGCAGATAGGAGGAGGAGTAATCACAGATCTCACCATGGTGAGATAAAGATAATCAGTACAAAAACAACATGTGCAAAGCTACATATTAAATAAAGAAACTAACAAACTCTCTGATGGGAATTGCATTATTTTGGCAACATAATGGGCATTGATGAGTTAAGGGGATATAAGCAGGTAGAGGAAAAGGGAACAATAGAATATTTTTGGGCTAAAAGGAGGAATAGACTGACTTCAGACTGAACTATGGTTCTTCTTGCAACATTGATCTTTACTAACATTTAACTTCCCTGTGCTTCTGCAATTTATACGTTGTTTTAGTAAATACATATTTTTGGCTAATTCATTAAGTTGACTCTCAGGTCTTTCTTCAAATACCAGTAAACGACCACAACTACAACCCTGTGTCCTCTTTAGCATCGTGGTATCTTGTACTATTAGTCAGCTAGCGATTGACAGTTGAACTTCATATCTCAGTTTAATAAGGGCTAGAATCTTCAACTAGCATCATTCCTATCATAGTTCTGAACCAGGTAAAGCAACTTCTGTAACTTTTTAAAACAGTTTCATCATTTGGAAAGCCAAACAGTGCAGTAACACCTTATATATAGTATCTTTGTGCTTTCTATCCAGCTTGACAACAAACAGGAGTCCTGCCAGGCCATAAAATCAGTTTAATTCTCATAAAGTTTGTGCTGGTGTCAACAGCTGTCTGTGGATACAATCAGTGGCTGGTTGGGATTCATCAAGTCTGCAAGATCAGTATTGATTTTCCTTCATAGTTACTTACTGTCTCTCTTGCTCAATTTTTCTCATTCTTTATCACTTTTTCTCTCTATCTATGTCAGTGTTTTGTAGCTGAAACCGATTCTGTGTTATTTTGCAGTGTTATTTTGCAGTTTTCTAACCACTTTTCCAGTCTTTTTCCGTGTCAATGAAGGTCTAAATCATTCCTGCAAATGTATCATGTGTATCCCCAAAAAGGGGCAAATCTCCCAGACCAGACAAATCCACAATGGCTAAAATACCAAGAGTTATAAGTCACAGAACACATGGTAAATTATGTCAATACTCCACAGAGAACATCTGAATAATACACAGCTTATATACACAGTGCAAGACTAATAATGAGAGTCATGTGATCAGTATTTGGGTGACAGTGGGCATTGTAGGTTTTGAGAAAGTGGACATCTTGTGATTGCAGGAATTATTACATGCTCCAATTCTGGCTCAGGTGGCTCCAGGTCACCCCTGGTGGCAATGAAAGAAATATTAGATTTTGTAAATAAATCCAAGTACACCCAAGTAAATTATAAATGTTATATTTGGAACTAGATACTGCAGTATAGTATTGAAAATATATACAGAATTGTATTTTATAATATTATATACTATATAGTATATAGTAGAATGAACATACAGGTGCTGGTGCATAAAATTTAAATGAAAAAGTTGATTATTTCCATAATTCCATTCAAAAAGTAAAACTTGTATATTATACACATTCATTACACATAGACTGATATATTTCAAGTGTTTATTTATTTTAATTTGATGATTATAACTTATGTTATTAAAAAACAAAAATAAATCAATATTAAAGACACCTGGTGCCACAATGTAATCAGCTAATTAATTCAAAATACCTGCAATGGTCTGCAATTGGTCCTGCAATCTAGTTCTGTAGTCTCCACAATCATAGAGAAGACTGATGACTTGACAGTTGTCCAAAAGACAACCACTGACACCTTACACAAGCATTGCAAGAAACAAAAGGTCATTGCTAAAAAGGCTTCCTGTTCACAGAGCTCTGTGTCCATGAACATTAATACAGAGGCAAAGGGAAGGAAAAGATGTAGTAGAAAAAAGTGTATAATCAATAGGAATAACAGCACCCTGGAGAGGATAGTTAAACATCCCCCATTTAAAAATGTGGGGGAGATTCACAAAAACTGGAATGCCACTGGAACCACAGTGCACAGACATACAGTGGATATAAAAAGTCTATACACCTCTGTTCAAATGTGAGGTTTTTGTGATGTAAAAAAATTACAGCAAGACAAATATTTTGACAACGTTGTCCACCTTTACTGTGTCCTATAACCTGTGACCTATAACCTGTACAATTCAACTGAAAAACAAACGGAAACCTTTAAAACAGAAAAATATAAAATAAAAAACTTATAACCTATTACAATAACCTGATTGCATAAATATGCGCACACCCTTAAACTAATTCTTTGTTGCAGCACTTTTGGCTTTTATTACAGCACTCAGTCTTTTTGGATAGGAGCCTATCAGTGTGGCACATCTTAATGTGGCAATATTTGCCCACTCTTCTTCGAAATTTGACAGATTTTGTGCACAGCCTTCTACAGATCACTCCACAGATGTTCGATGGGATTCAGGTATGGACTGTGGCTGGGCCATTCCAAAGCCTTAATCTTATTTCGGTGAAGCCATTCCTTTGTTGATTCAGATGTGTTCCTCTTCATCTTCAGCTTTCTAACTGAAGGCCGAACACTGTGCCAACACTGACTGGTATTTGGAACTGTTCATAATTCTGACTAAGGCCCCAGTTCCAGCTGAAGAAAAACAGCCCCAAAGCATGATTCTGCCACCACCATGCTTTACTGTAGGTATGGTGTTTTTTTAGTGTTGAGCAGTGTCGTTTTTGCACCAGATATACCTTTAGGAATTATGTCCAAAAAGTTCAACCTTGGTTTCATCACACCAGAACAAATTTTCTCACATGTGTTTGGGAGACTTCAGGTGTCAGTCTGCAAAATTAAGCCAGGTTTGGACGTTTTTCTTTGAAAGATAAGGCTTCCATTTTGTCACCCTACCCTATAGCCAAGACATATGAAGAAGATGGGAGATTGTTGTCACATGTACAGCAGAGCCAGTACTTGCCAGAAATTTTTGCAGCTCCTTCGGTGTTGCTTTCAGCCTCTTGGCAGCCTCCCTGACCAGTTTTCTTCTTGTCTTATCATCAATTTCAGATGGACGTCCTGTTCTTGTTAATGTTACTGTTGTGCCATGTTTTGCCACTTGATGATGACAATCTTCACAGTGTTCCATGGTATATTTAATGAATTGGAAATTCTTTTGTAGCCTTCACCTGACTGATATCTTTGAACAATGACATCTCTCTGATGCTCTGGCAGCTCTTTGCAGACCATGGCTTGTGCTGGATGATGTGGATACAAAAATGTCAGGACAAGCCTACTAGAATAGCTGAACTTAATTGACTCCAATTTAACATGAGTTTGAATGTAATTGGTTAAATCTGAACACACACCCCAGTTCTAAAAGGGTGTGCACACTTATGCAACCACATTATCTCAGTTGTTTATTTTTACTTCACCTCCCTGATAGGTTTCAGTTTGTTTTTCAATTGCATTGTACAGGTTATATGTTACAATATAGGTGGACAAAATTGTAAAAATATTTGATTTGCCGTAATTTTTTACATCACAAAAACATGGCATTTGAACAGGTGTTCGTAGACTTTTTATATCCACTCTATGCATGGATTTCATCTCAAGTCTCAATTCTTGTGTCAAGCCACTCTTGAACAAAAGACAACGTCAGAGGTGTCTAAAGACAAAAGGTAAATTAAAATCTCCTTTTCTTTTGGAAATCAAGGTCCCAGAGTCTGTAGGAAGAGGGAAAGGCACATAATCCATGTCACTTGAGGTCTAGTTTAAAGTTTACACAGTCCGTGATGGTTTGGGTAGCCATGTCATCTGCCGATCTTGGTCCACTGTGTTTTTAGAGGTCAACGCAGCTGTCTATTAGGAAGTTTTAGCACACCTCATGCTTCCTGCTGCTGACCAACTTTTGGGAGATGATCATTTCATTTTCCAACAGGACTTGGTACCTGCACACAGTGCCAAAGCTATCTGGTTTAAAGACCATGATACCCCTGTTCTTAATTGGCCTGCAAACTCACCTGACCTTAACACTGTAGAAAATATATCGGGTATTGTGAAGAAAAAGATGCAACATGCCTGACCCAACAATGTAGTACAGATGAAGGCCACTATCGCAGCAAGCTCGGCTCTCATAACACCTGAGCTGTGCCACAGATTGATTGACGCCATGCCACGCTGCATTGCTGCAGTAATTCAGGCTAAAGGAACCCCAACTAAGTATTGAGTATATGATGATCATTTTCATATTCTAATTTAATGAACTGCACCTTTATAGTATATTGTATATATATTATATTCTTGTGTAGTATATAGCTTTTAACATGTATGGAAAGAGACATGTTAGTGTTTAGTGGCATAGGTATCAGGAAATCAGTTATAGCATCAGGGGCCACCAAGAGACAGTAGTGGACACAGTCGCTGCTTACAATGTGGCCACCTGTAGTTCACTACATCCTCCACATTCCACTGAGTACTAATCAACCCTAACCATGATGGTCATTATATCTGTGTTTGCTCCTGTTGTTTGTGTTTATTAAAGATGTTTTTTGTCCTCAGAGTTTCATGATGTTATCTAGTGTTTTGGCGAGCAATTTTGGTATTGGGTAGTACTTCATTTTCTGTGTATTATTGCCTGTCTTTTCAGTTCAAAAGCATGACTAAACATTCATTATTATATTATAAATTGTAATATTTGGCTTTGAAATATTTTACAATAGCATAAACCAAGGTGATGACAGGGTGAGTGAAGAAAGAATACAGTATAATGAGCGTGTAACAATTGGCAAATTAAATCAGATGCATGCTGATGTAGAACTGTTTGTTTTCCAGAGGGAATATTCTGAAACGTATAACAGCAACCAAGAAAATTAAAAACCAGAGGAGACACTAATGAAAGCATTAACAAGAAAAAGACAAAAGCCAAATAAACTTTCAGGGACAAAACTGGGAGTAAATATTGAGCCAGGCTAACGACTCCAAAGGGCAGTCCAAACATGAAAGAATTAGATATTGGAATTAACAATAAAAAAAACCCTCAGTACCCTATTAAAATGGGGATACTTTGTAAAGTGATGCAGGTGAATATACTGTATATACTGTACAAACTAAACTAATGAAAATCAGCTGAACAGATTCAGTACTCTGGTGACGTAGAGTGAAAGCACTGTCCATGATTGTATGACTGATCCTGGTACTGACAGCATTAGGGTCCATGGAATGGTTGTGACTCCATGTTTGTAGTTAAGAGGTTTGGAATTGTGACAGCACACATATTTCAGTCATACTGTATATCCTCCAGTGAACACCACAATATGATGGCTCAGTAATTTGGATTAAACTAGATGGTTTCAAATGTTTATAATGCGCATTCAATGGATTTAGTTCATGGAAACAGTTGCCCTGTAAAGATTATCATTCAGTTTACTTCTATTTTTACTTTGATATAATCTCAGTCAGAAGTTTTATGCCCTGCTTAACCATAATGTAAACCCACTATAAATTGACAGATGAAAGTTGACATGTTCTTGCATCAGCTCACTGCTGAATGTAAGTACGGCTCATGCTCACAAATCGTTTTCTTTCACATGCTTAAAGCTCTATCAGTCATCTATAGTCTGTCTGTGCACTACTGACCCGGCTTTTTTAAACAAATCTCCTGAGAAAGTAAGAAAAGAAGTAACATTTAAACAGAGACACGCCATGTTAATGACACAAACACAAGTTTCATCTTATAAGCCGACCGCCATGTTAATGACAGGAATACAAGTTTCATCTTATACATCGACGGCCATGTTAATGACAGGAACACCAGTTTCATTTTATACATTGGCAGCCATGTTAATGAGACAAACACAAGTATATACTGTATATATACATATATACAAAAGTCAGTGTAGCATCTGTAGTTCACCTAACATGCAAGTCTTCGGACTGTGGAAAGAAACCGAAGAACCTGGACTACTTCGAACATGGGGAGAACATGCAAACGTCACACAGAAATTTCTAGGTTTGCCCCATACAGGGCTCATAACCGGGTCCTGGTTGCCGTGAGGCAACAGCAACTATCCACTGCGTCACCCTGCCACCTGCATGGTGCAGTAATTATGTACTGAGTAATAAAATATACTGTAGTTAAATTAAATAAAATAAGAAACAATCTTCTCCATGTTTCCCTTATAATACTGGTTTAATATCAGTTTAATACTGCCCATGTACAAAGCTCTTTTTTACTCTTCCTCAACTTTTTAATGAAGCTCTTTCCTCATTTGAATTGCCAAGTGCCTGCATCAAAAAAATAAAAAAATATATTATATCCCTGCGGCCCTTTAGGGTCAGAGCTAATTTAATGGCTTAGTGTGTGTACAGAATTCTTTTACAAACTTTTGCAAGAATATCAAGAACGATGAAGGTTTATCTTGGGTCATTTACACACTCTGCTCAGAGTAGTGCAGTTACTTTATTACATTATTTTTTTCTGAACATATTAGGCAGCTTGGAATTGTGCAGAGATCCTAACTCAACTTTCATGTCATGTCTTATTTTATAAGCTAACACTGGTAAAGACAGTGTTGTTCTCTTCTTCTTCTCAAACTTAGACATGCAACAGGATAACAGGATCTTTCTAGCATTTGAGACCAGTGTGATGGTCTTGGGGAAAATCACCTTTCTTAGGCAGTGAAATAAAGAATGACCTTATGGAGCTTTTTCGGCATCATCTGTCCTCCAAACTAACCGGTGATTAAAATGGTTTGGGCTCCCAGTGGAAAAAGAACATCTCTAAACATACAACTGCAGACTCCTCCTACAGACTGTTGAATCTGTTATCACACAAATGAGTATGGAATTCTATTTGGAGTCTGGTTCCTCTGAAGGTGTCTTTCTGTTATCATCTCAGAGTTTTTCTTTGCCGCTGTCATCCCTCATCCGGTTTGTTCATTTGGGATAAAAGTATCTAATGCAGTTTGAGCGTCATGATTATAATCTGTATTTAATTTCTGTAAAGCTGCTTTGTGACAAGGTTCCATTTTAAAAAGCGCTATAGAAATACATTTTAATTGCGCATCATGTCTGGAGTTTTTGAGCAATGCTCACCAGGGTGTAATCATCTGGAAAACCAATTACAGAAAAACGTCTGACGTGTCTGCTTTGAGATGAGAATAAGCAGTGTAGCAGCCAAGAGCGCTAGATCATTTCTTTAATTGCTTTTTTTTCTCATGTGATTGCTGGTCTTGCTCACTTAGTGACCACTAATCACTATGAAAATAAATGAGTGTGTAATGTTGTACAATAACAAAGCTGTAATTAGAACACTTTACATAAGGATATGGGAAAGAGCAGGAGAGCAAAACATGAATATGCAAACAATAAACCACTTGGTTATAGAAGCATTGCCACAGCATCACGTTTAGGTGGACACCATGCCATGTCATACGCCGTCATTGCCTTGTGATGGTTGGTTAACCAGATGAGTCAGCATTCTTCAGTGCCCCCGGTCTCTTGTTAGTTGTGGCAGTGTAGCTCTTAATAATCTAGTCCAAGTCATGATAATTTCCATCCAGGTTATCGGTCTTCAATGTCTTCTGACTCCCTTCACAAACCCTGTCATTACATTTCCTTTCTTTCCGAGACACTTGGCAACCCTAAATGTAACATGTTAGATTTAATGTGTTTCAGGAACTCCTTTTCCGTTCTGGCCATATGTAGACATGCCCAGTGATAATCATTTTTATTTATGAGATCCTCAACAACCTGTGATGACACTTGTTCTCAGAAACCTGGATATGTCTTCCCTCTTCTTTTTTCAGTGTCCAGACTTCACACTGATATGTGGTTACTTTCCAGAAAAATGCTTTCATCAGTGGTAGCTTGGTGTTGATGCTAATTGATTTGTTTTATATATCTTTTTTAATTTTTCTGTCACCATCATTCCCATTGCTTTCTCTCTCTCTCTCTCTCTCACTCTCTATCTCTTTCTCTCTCTCTACAAAATGATTAAGCGACAAAATGATTAAGTTAGCAACATGAATTGTGAACACTTGCCACACCCTCAATACAAACAGCCAAAAGTTGTGCAATGCATTACTTAAAATAATGTATTTCCTATAGCGTAAGCTAGCTGTCACCTCAGTGGACATGTAGCACTAACTGGGTTTTTTAACCCAGGGTTTTCACTTGATGGGCAGGTCAGGGTGCGCAGGGCCCTGGCCACAAGGAGGCAGGACCCACACCTGCCTCCCTGTGGCTATGTTCCTGCTTGATTAGCATCTTATTAAGGGCATAATTTAAATGTTAACATATACTCTATGTTAATTCTTCACACTGTCACAGCAGTGCTGTTGCCTCACAGCAAGAAGGACTCTATGTCCTCCAGAAAGAAGTTTTTATCTCCAGGTGGGGCAACCTGGAGTTTGCATGTTCACCCCATGTTCGCATGGGTTTCTACCAGGTACGCTGGTTTTCCCCACAGTCCAAAGACACGCATGCTAGGTGAATTGGAGATGCTAAATTGTCTGGTCCTAAACCCAAAAGCGTGAAACATTACATCAGAAACATATGTCAGATTCCCCTGGTGGAAGGGAAAAACATATCTTCTGAGTGTTATAAACGTGAGAAAAGTGATCTTTGGTGTTAAATGTTAGAGTATTTGTTATCAGGTAGACTAAAATGAACACAGAAAACAAATAAATGCCACAACAAACTGGTCAATGTAGCGTGCAAAGATTGCTAAACTAAACTAAGATTAGCCTGGATTGTAAGGATGTGTGAGAGACTGAAACAGGAAGTAAGGTGCAATATAATGAACAGGATCTATTAACAAATAACAACGAGGTGAACACATTTTTCTTTTATTTATTCATTTTGAGGTTGTTCTTTTTCCTCTGCTTTATTTCTCTCTTTGTTGTTCGTTTTTATATTATTTTCTTTGCTCGTATTCTCCTTTTCTTTGTTGTGGTTGTTGTTCTTCTTCAACATCATCTTCTGTTTCTATGTCTTCAGTTTCTCTGACTTTATCTTTCTCTTCTTCTTCTTCTTCTTCTTCTTTTCTCATTCTTCTTGTTCTTTATCTGCCTTATCTTTATACATATTCCTCTCCCTCTCAGACAATACCACTTCATTGCCATGCATTTGGCAATGAAGCATCTTCTTCTTTATGTCCTTCTTCTTCTTTTGCTTTGTCTTATAATTTAACCTCTGGTTTTTGAACCCCCTTTTGTTTTTCGCTTCTTCTTATAACACATTTGTCTTGCTCTTATTTTCTTATCCTTCCACATCATTTTTCATTGTAATCTTGTTTTCTTTCTTGTTTTTTTTGCTGGTTCTCTTCTATCTTCCACTTATTGTTCTTATTCTTCTTGCCCTTTGTCTTCGTATTCTTCTTCTTCATCTCATTCTAATTCTTCTTATTCTTCTTGTTTATTTTCTTTCTTATATTGTTTTTCTTCCTCGTGTGCTTATTCTCCTCATTGTTATTCATTTTATTTTTCTGCCTACTTCCCCACAATGGCACTCTGTTTCTTTCTTCAGGAATAGACAGAACTAATATAACAGCACAGATCGTTCTGAATGTTTATTCTGTTATTAACAGAGTTCGACAGATCCACAGAGATGAGATGAGATGATGAGACTCAGCTATAACTGAGACATTAACATTAACATCCCATCAACATTAGCAGTGTGAGGGATTATATTAATATCATTCATTTTTTTGACATAAAAACACTTTGAAACTCAGGTGCAATGGTATAAAATGGTCACTGCATTAGGAATGCATACTGACACTCATCTTTGACAGAATGAAAAGATCACTGGCTTTGGTTAATAGACAGTTCTTTTTAATCAACATCTCTGATTAATAAACAGCTTAGTTTAATAAATAGATCTGTTTAATAGAAAGCTCTGTTTAATAGACCGCTCTGCTTAAACAATGGCTCTGTTTAACAGAAAGCTCTCTAAATTATAGACAGCTCTATTTAATCTGATCTGATTAATATATACCTTAGACAAGCCACATATAATATATAATGTATATAATGTATGCATAAATATTTACATTTAACTGCACAGATGGGTTAAATGCGGAGGACCAATTCCGCTATGTGCAAGCATAGTGGCAAATAGATCACTTTTCACCTAAACACCTAATGGCTCTGTTTAATAGATTTATTTGTTAAATATCTAGCTTTGTTTAATAGAGATGGCTCTGTTTAATTATGGCTGGTGTTTAATATATGGCTCTGTTTAATAGATAGTTCTGTTTAAACAACGGCTCTGATTAAGAGATGGCTCTGTTTAATATAGACAGCTCCGTATAAACAATGGCTCTGTTTAATAGATAGTTTCATCTATTAGACGGCTCTGTTTTATAGATAGATCTGTTATATAGATGGCTCTATTTAAACAATGAATCTGTTTAATAGACAGCCCAAATTAATAGACAGCTTAATATACATGGGTTAGACAATGAAACTGAAACACCTTGTTTTAGACCAAAATAATTTATTAGCATGGTGTAGGGCCTCTCTTTGTGGCCAATACGGCGCTAATTCGTTCTGGGAATGACACATAAAAGTTTTGCACAGTGGTCAGAGGGATTTTAAGCCATTCTTATTGCAGGATAGTGGCCAGGTCACTACGTGATGCTGGTGGA
>JAOUQV010000038.1:1204104-1216130 GCA_028565295.1 Aspidoras spilotus
GTTAAGTTGAACATCAGCACCATGACATGAAGTATGAGATCAAACACAGAATGAAGTATGAGATCCATTTTAGATAAAAACCACTGAAGATAATGACTAAAATATATAAACCAGTCAGTGAGGGGTTTAGAATGTGGCATGTGAGAAGACGGGATCATGGGCTGCTGGTTCTGATCTAATAATCCAGGTAATATCCACAGGAACCAGCAGCTGTGAAAAGACAATTAAAAAAACATGTTAAGCGTTAAATAAAAAAACGTTACACAGCGGCCATAAACTCGGCCACACATCCAAACATTCAAATACTAGAACGTTCA
Source organism: Aspidoras spilotus (assembly GCA_028565295.1). NCBI lineage: Eukaryota > Metazoa > Chordata > Actinopteri > Siluriformes > Callichthyidae > Aspidoras > Aspidoras spilotus. The sequence continues at coordinate 1,204,422 of JAOUQV010000038.1, forward strand.
AAATAAATACGCACCAATCACAGAATCACCTTTAACACAGAATAATGAGAGGCCACTACCCCAAAATGCACACCACTGCACAGTCACACACACAGACACACACAATGACACACAGACATACTCTATTTGTGACATTGAACCATGATAATGAGGGTTGATTGTCCTGATGGCTGCACAGTGTTGACTGTAGAGATTCATTCTTGTCATTGATTCATTATTCATTTAAAAGTTTTCCACAAATTCTCGACACGTTGGTAGTGCTGGCAACGTGGTTGAGTGCCCATACCCGCTTCTTCTGCATCGGTGGCTTTGAAATGTGTGCAGCATTTGGTTTTACATTAACTTATTGTTCATGAAAAGATGTTGTCTTAAGATGTTGTCTTAACTTTAGACTCCCGGGGATCCCTACCTTGCCGTGGTGAAGCTTGAGTGTTACTATTTGTTTCAGAGATATACCCTCTGGAGCTACACTTCTAGCAGGGCCACCCTTTGACAGTAAGGTCGACTCAAGGTCGATTGTTGCTTTAAAGCATGTCTTTGCACTTGCCTAAAACATCTTTCACACAGTACTGTACACTAAGTAGCTGGTAGGTTTTCAATGCATCTTGGAGAATTTGACACAATACTACTGGAGATTCTTACTGCCACACTTTTATCTTTTGTTGTAAAACCCAGTAGCCTTCATTACGTTTTTGTCTTAATAGTGCTTTGTTGCATAGTAAAGTGAAAGTGATACATTTTGCCACTATGTTTGCACACAGCGGAATTGATCCTCTGCATTTAACCCATCCGTGCAGTGAAACACACACATAGACACACACAGGTGAAGTGAGCACACGTTCCCGGAGCAACTGAGGGTTAGCTGCCTTGCCCAAGGGCACTTCAGCCATGACTTGTCGGTACTTGGAATCAAACCAGGGACCTTCCGGTCGCAAGCCTACGACTTATCCGTTGTAGTACTATATATATATTTCCAAGGAGTTTGATCTACTTGTCTCCACTTTTGGAAGGATCATTCGCAAGTGGAAAGCTTATGAAACTACTGTTAACCTTCCACGGTCTGGACAGCCTTTTAAATTACTTTTTATTCCGAGGCCAGGCTTGTCTGGGTCAGTTTAAGACTGACCCAAGGACAACAAGGAGGGAGCTCCATGAAGATCTTATGGCAGTGGGCACACTGGTTTCAATAAATACCATAAGTAACATGCTCCACCACAATGGTCTACATTCCAGGCAAGCCGTAAGGTACCTTTACTTTCAAAGCGTCATGTCAAGGCCCGTCTAAAGTTTTCTAATGATCACTTGGAGGACTCTGAGGCAGACTGGTTCAAGGTTCTCTGGTCTGATGGGACAAAGATTGAGGTCTTTAGTACCCGGGGCGTTTGGCGAAAGATGGCACTGCATACAACCCCAAGAACACTATCACTAAAGTCAAGCCCCATCATGCTGTGGGGATGCTTCTCAGCCAAGGGGCCTGGCAATCTGGTCGGCATTAATGGGAAGATGGATAGCACAGCGTACCTGGAGATTTTGGCCAAAAAAATTGCGCTCCTCCATTAAGGATCTTAAGATGGGCTGCTATTTCATCTTGTAGCAGAACAATGATCCCAAGAACCTGGCCAGGATAACTAAGGCCTGGTTTAAGAGGGAAAAGATTAATGTGTTGCAGTGGCCCAGTCAGTCGCCTGACCTTAACCTAATTTAAAACTTGTGGAAGGAGCTCAAGATCAAAGTCCACAAGAGATGCCCAAACAACCTAGTCAACTTGGAGAAGATCTGCATAGAGGAGTGGGCCAAGGTATCTCCAAAGACCTGTGCCAGCCTGAAAATATCCTATAAAAACTATTTATAGATGTAATTGCAAATAAGGGCTATTTGTCAAAATATTAAACCTAGGGGTTGAATAATTTTAAATGTATTCAAATGTAATTGGGCAGCTTATATATTGTAAATTTTACTCTTGTTCAAAGTTAGAAGGCTGTAACTTATTTGAAACTTACTGCATTAGCAAAATCTACAGGGGCTACAATACTGCTTGAAAGCATTATATTTATATACTGTATGTAGCCCGGGTAGCTCCATTCATAGAGCGTTTACTGCTGGAAATAAAGAGGAGTGTTGGTATCACGGGTTTAAATTCCTCAGGCTGCAACAGCTGACAACAGATCCCTATCTTATAGATCTAACAAAAAATATCAAATAAGCATGTCACATGGCTGCAACTTGATTCATTTAGTCATGTAGAGGTGGTTAAGATAAAGTTGCTGAAGTACAAACCGAGCTTCAGACTGGGAAGGAAAGGTGATTTAAGGGACTTTGAACGTGGCATGATTGTTGGTGCCAGACGGGCTGGTCTGAGTATTTGAGAAACTGCCGATCTGCTAGGATTTTGGCATAGAACCATTTCTATGGTTTACTGAGAATGCCCCGGAAATGATCAAATTAATTTTGTAGATGTTTGAATTGAATTGAATGAAATTTATTTTCAATCTGCCTTATGTACAAGACATACACAGAATGAAATTTCATTTCTCTCAGACCCACAAAACATAAGATAACACAGGACTAAACAAACACCGTACTATCGGGAAAGAGAGAGGCCGCTGCACATCCGCGCGCTGCCTTTTTTAACATAGAAAGAACTTTTTTTTTTATCTTTCGGCTTTTTTCCCTGTCACCGGGGGTCGCCACAGCGGGTTCCTCACATTAGGATCTGGAACATGTTTTACACCGGATGCCCTTCCTGACGCAACCCTCACCGTTTCGGGCTTAGGACCGGACAATTTCTTCTTCAATTCACCTAGAATGACAATTTAGCATTTCCATTTACCTAACATGCATGTCTTTGGCTTGTGGGAAGAAACCGGAGCACCCGGAGAGAAAACCCATGCGAACATGGGGATAACATGCAAACTCCACACAGAAATTCCCAGGTCACCCGTGGATCCTCTGGGTCCTCTTGCTGTGAGGCCACAGCACTATCCACTGCGCCACCGTGCAGCCCTAACATAGAAAGAACATAAAAAAGAATAAACACTAGGGAGAGGTAAAAAAAATGTACTGAGGCTCACAGTTCCTGAACTGTGGGGATCAGTATAGAAAAAACACCCCAACATAGTTCGCAAGCAATATAGAACACACACCTCAAGGGTAGGGAATAAGAGAAGACTGGGAAAGAAAGGTGATCTAAGGGACTTTGAACGTGGCATGGTTGTTGGTTCCAGACGGGCTGGTCTGAGTATTTGAAAAACTGCCGATCTGCTGGGATTTTGACATAGACCCATTTCTAGGGTTTACAGAGAATGCTCCGGGAATGATCAAATATCTAGTGAGCATGATTTGTGTGGACAGAAATTCCTTGTTGATATGAGAGGACAGAGATGATTGAAAGTAAAAACTCAAATAACCACTTGTTTAAACCAAGGATTGCAAAATACCATCTCTCTTGACAGTATTCAACTAAGAATTAAGGCAGTTCTGAAGGCAAAAGGGGTCCAACCTTTTACTAGCAAGGTGTACCTAATAAAGTGGCCAATAATTGTATATATGTAGTACTGTACAAAAAAAATAAACATTTTGTCTTAAAAATATAGTTCCAAATTAATATTCAGATATATAAATAAATAAATGAATAACACGAGTGTACGTCTGTAAAGAAAGCAACACATAATACTATGTGCACAATACATAACATAATGTTCATAATACAGAGCCACACATGCGTCCACTGACGAGTGCTGAGCCGACTTCATCTCCGACACCCGCCTGAACCACCCCGAAGATCCACATTACACACTCCATCTTTTTTTCAGGTTGTTAAAGAATTATAACTCAAATGAGGGTGGGTTTCCCTTATGATTCTGATACCTTTCAATGTTTCTTCCTCTTTCATCTCAGGGAGTTTTTCCTTGCCATTGTCTCCATCCGGCTTGTTTGTTAGAGGAGAAACTTTAGCTAATTTAAATATATATATACTGTATATACTGTATATCACTACTGTAAACATTTCAGTAATACTGTATATACTGTATATACTGTATATCATTACTGTAAACCTGCTTTGTAATAATGTTCCATTGTAAATAAATTTGAATTGAATTGAAACAACAATTCTGTTTTCTGGGAGAATTAAAGCAAGTTTTTTTGGGAAAATTGAAGCAAGTTACTGTCAGAGTCTCAAAAATTGAGCAGATTACTTTACAGTACTGTTAAGAAGTCATTGGCACATGCAAAGGCACTCTTTCAGGCAAACATTCCATCAGACATAACACACACTGTATGTTTCTACACTAAACATTACATTAATAAGTGCAAAGAACATAAAAAAGAACAAACACTACAGAGAGGTCAAAAAAATGTACTGAGGCTTTCAGTTTCTCATGTGGTGACCTTTGGGCATCAGTATAGAAAAAACACCCCAACATAGTTTGCAAGCAATATAGAACACACACCACAAGGGTAGGGAATAAGGGAAAGGGGATTTGGATGGGGGAATAGAGGAGCACGAAGGTGGGGGGAAGAGACTTTTATCTTGTCTCTGTCCTTCACGAAGGATTTGTTAATTCCAGCTGCAACCTTGAAGAGCTGTAGCTGGTTTTCAGGGTAGCCGAAACATAGATTAGACCTTATTTGCTGAGGGGGAAAAAAATTCCATTCCATAGTCTTTCAGTTCTACACATAGTTCATATGTCCATTTTGTGGCCCATTTTGGACCAGTCGATTGAGCAGAGACATGATATTGTCCATTTTATGATTTAAAGTCCCAATTTGAGTGCTGACAGCTCTGCCAATTGCATCAATCATTTCGGGCAGCTTCAAAGGGGCTCGGGCAGCTGTTCCCGTTAGTTTAGGTTCTCTGTAGATCAGGGCAATGCCTAATCCAATCAGCAAAATGCCCGTGATCATGGTTCCGAATAGATATACATCCTCAATGTCCTCTATAGAAAGCCTGGTGAGACACATGACCCTCCAATTCTCCCACGAATCTATCACATATCCCGCTGCAAACATTCCTTCGGGACAGTTTGGTTCCCCCGACCCCAAGCTCCTTGTTGAGAAGATGGTGTCAATTTCATTGAGAGACCATTTGATTATTTCCATAATTTGTTGTTTTGTATAGCAGAGCGAAGAAAATCTCTTCAGTAGCAATAGACAGGACAGAGAGCGAAACAGGTAAGAGTGCAAGAGGACGAACATCACGAACTTAGATTCTCTCATTGCCACAGCTATCAGACTGGATGATCTTTTCCATCACAGACCTGTAACTTGCGTCCAACAACAGCCACGTCTTTTGTCAGTGCCAGTGCCACACCAAAGCCACGCCTGTTGCCATTACCTGTGTCATGTCCAGTGCTTATGCACACTCCAGCCCCACAGATCCATTATGTCCAAGTCGAAGAGGTTATTGCAAATTGCAAATACTGACTATGTTTAGTTTTTGTATTTTTGTAGATATGGACTTATGGTTTTGTTATGTTTTTGTTATTTTTATGTTTTTGTTCAGGCACAGCGGTGAGGGATTGATACCTGCCGCTCATTACATCATCTGATTCCGATGGCTCGGAGTACATGGATGAATTTTTGTTTCATTTAAATCGTGACAATACATATTCCCTTCATCCATCTCCCATTCTCTGTCCATGGTATGGCTCGAGGCAGGCAGTTTGACCCACCTCTTCACTATATGTCCACTCGTGCATTCCCGGCGAGGGCGTGCCCCCTAGCTCTTTAATACAAACTACATCTCTTGTCTTGAGAGGACTGTGCGGATTGGGACGTCTACAGAGGGTGTGCATTACAGTGATGTGTGGGTCCACTGGAGCATTGACTAATAAAAATGCTCTTGTGATTCCCTCTGATATTTACAAATAGGTATGTAACACAAAGAAATTATTAAGAAGTGAAACTTTTTATGGATTTATTTATTTTTTTTACATATTTTACCCTCTGTTTTTCAGGAACCATTCTATATTTTTACACCCCACCTACAAATTCTCTGTGTTGTTCATTTTAATGCTCTCCACACTCCATAAGCATGAAGTCTCTGTCTGGGATTCCTAAAAAAAACTGCAGCATAGGCATTGTTGGTCTACAGACTGCTGACTACCTTAACAACACCTTCCCCCTTCCTTTAATCTGCACCATATGACATCTTTATTATTATCTTACACTGGATTCTTAAAAAAATCATGAATAGGTGTAGCTATATAATGCAACCAACAGAATCTAATGTCATGTCATGCACACTGCTAATTTGGTGTAATTGACTCATTTAATAAAAGAAGCCTGTTCAAATTAATGTGGGTTTCAAATAGTGAAGTCAATCCTTCTGTGAAGAAACATGTGTCAATTATGGCCCTTAGTTAATATAATTAATGTTAATGTTAGCTAATGTTCATTTTGTATGAACAAGTTTGATCTAAACGATAATCGGAGAGGGGAAAACACATAAACCAGTACAAGCACAGATGAAATCATCTCCAAAGATACGAAATATCACCATCTTCATAGATTATGTAATTACAAGAATGGCAAAGATGCATGCGATGATCATTCATTCATTCATTTTCTATACCCGCTTAATCCTAGTGTTAGGATCACAGGGAAGCCGGTTCCCACCATGCAATTCTGGGCATGAGGGCAGGAAGAACCCTAGACAGGGTGCCAATCTATCATAGGGCACACAATCACATGCACATTCACACACTAACAGGCACACTAATTTAGAGACACCGATTAACCTATCATGCATGTTTGGAAACCGGAGTAGCCAGACAACACAGAAATTTCCAGAGTCGCCAAACTTCTTGCTGTGAGTCCACAGCACTATCCACTGTGCCACTATGCCACCCATGCAATGATCAGCTCCAGGGAAAATCAAAGACGATCTTGCGAGTACTGCAACAATCAGAGAAAGCCTACGTGAATAGAAACTATTTGAAAGAAATCCTCATAAAGTGGCATTGCATTTTCCAAAATGACAATGCCAAACCACATATTGCATCAATTAGAGCATCACGGCTGCGTAGAAGAAGGGTCCGGATATTGAACTTTCACCCATAGAAAACATTTGGCACATCTTAAAACGAAAGAAAAAAGTCCTAGGACAGTTGAGCAACTAAAATCCTGCATTAGACAATGGGTTGATGTTTCTATTGATGTTTCAATGGGTTGATGTTTCTATCCCTCAACTTGAGCAACTTGTGTCCTCAGTCCCCAGATGTTTACAGACTGTTGTAAAGAGAAAATGGGATATCTTACAGTGGTAAACATGGCCTGGTCCCAATTTTTTTGAGGTGTGTTGTTTTTCTTTTGATTTTTTTCTTTAAATATAATTAAATATAATTTTCTCAGTTTATACATTTGAGACGTCATCTATGTTCTATTCTGAATAAAATATGCACATTTGAAACTTACACATAATTGCATTTAATTTTTATTTACAATTTGTTCTTTATCCCAACTTTTTTCGAATTGGGTTTATATTATGCATTGGCAGATGTGACAGTAATTTAGCAAAGTACTCCCAAGCCCATGTAGCTTCGGCCTTCACGGTATCATACGATACAATCCAGTACCATCTAAGAGCTTGATTGATACATACATTTATCAGTGGTTTCCACGCATGGTCTTTACTCACTGGGTTTTCTCCTAACTCCCTAAAACTTTTCGCTTCTATACTCATTGCTTTTCCACATCGTTTCCCAGCCATTTGGAATGTGTGGTGCTTCGGTAATCACGACTCTGCCCTTGGCTCAAACTTTGGTTTTCATGCTTTATTTGTTACAATACAACTCTTTATGTTCACGGTCACTTCAAAGATTACTGCTCGGAAACACAAGCATATAACGTTTGCAAGAGTTTTCATTCTGGCATTTTGTCATTTACCAGAGTGTTTATATGCCCTATGCTTCACGCTAGCTGGTGGCCAAAATGAGAGGAGTTGTTAAATGAGCTGTTAAATAAAATCACTCTAGCCATCTTTCCTGAGTTGTGCAACTCTGTGTTGACTGTGCATGCTTACCCTGCACCAAACTTGCACACTGATGAATTCCCAGAAACACCCCATTCATCTTACAGTGCTTTGTGCCAACTACCACAACTCAGCTCAGTGCCTGCACAGTCGAGAACACACACACTCACACACAGGTTAAAGAGGAAGCCATTCATTTTGAGGTTCAATTTAGGCAATTATTCAAACTGTCCCTCTTCTATACACACATAATGCTCTCATTGTTTTATCTAAAATTAAGAGTAGTCAAGGTGAACAAAAATGTTGCAGCAAAACACAAGGCTTTTACTTCCATGTGGATCCAAAGTAACAGCCTGGTTAGGGTCACTGGAGTTAAAATTAGGTTATTTATAGGATCAGTTAAAAATAATAGCTGGTCCACCTTTTTGATCAATTACATCATGCAGACATAAGCAAACACCTTTTATAAATTCAAATGAACCCATACCCTCTGCAGCAGCTCCACAAGTATACATTAGTTTGATGTTCTCCTCTTGGATTGGACCACTTGCAGCCGGTGGCGATGTGACCTTTAGCTATATGTTTCTTGATGGTTTCTCTATTCTTGGTACACCCGTGAGACTGTGGTACTAGAGCAGCCCAATAGTGCATCTTTTGCTACAACACTGCCACCACACCTCTGATCTGATTAGACTGTGTATTAAAGCTCCGCAACCTGAATAGCTCAGTTGGGAGAATGTGCACTGCTGGAAAAAGCCAGGAGCATTACTAACTGGGGGTCAACTCCTGCACTGCAAAAACAGCCCTACTAAAAACAAGACAAATATTCTTAAATTCAATCAAATTACTGTGGGATAAGCAAATTTAACTTGACTCGAATTCTTAAAACTAGCATAAATTTAAAACATAAAATGTTGGTTTTCCTAAGAAAAATGTTCTGTAGACAAAAAATAAGACTATTAGCATGAAACAAGTCTTTTCTTGAAATTTCTTTTTTGCCGGGGAGTATGCAAAAACTGACAAGAGATTGGGATTATTGTTTATTGAATGAACATCACATCAACACCTATTTATTGAAGTGAGCAAGGTTATATATGTGCACATTTTACATCATTACACAAATCAATGGCAATTTAGAATCTCTAATTCACCTAACACGCATGTCTTTGGAGTGTGGGAGAAAACCGGAGGACCCAGACTAGATCCACAGGAACATGGGGCGAGCATGCAAACTCAACACAGATACTGTATGACTTTCTTGCTGTAAGGCAATAGCACTAGCCACTATGCCACTCTGCCTGCCTTGAGGTTGGGATGCTCGTTCATCTTATACTTAAGCCACAGAACACATCCAGATGGCCAATCATTGCATAATGATGTCACAATGCAGCTTGCAGTAATTAAATTCAGGATATGATCACAACGTTTGTATAAGTTACATTTATCCCTAAAGAGCAAGTCGGACAGTGACAGTGGCAAGGAAAAACTCCCTAAGATGAAAGGGGGTTGTGGTTAGGGATCCGGCCTTGCGACCAGAAGGTCCATGGTTTGATTCCTGGTACCGGTATGCGGCTGAATTGCCCTTGGGCAAGGCACCTAACCCCCTAGCCTCTGTAGAGGCAAGCATAGTGGCAAATCGATCACTTTTACTTTTACTAAAAGGAAGAAACCTAGAGAGGAGCCGGATTTAGAAGGGAATCCCATCCCCATTGCGGTGATAACAGTTTAAATAGTCTGTAAATATACATAATATACACAAGTAAACATGCTCTGTCAATGCTAGTTTATGGTTTATGTCCAAGACTAACTATCTAAAAGTGTCTTCAAAAGTAATAAGCGTTCTCCGGCCATTTCTAGAAGAACTATGTTAAGGTAAATTTTTGACCTGCCTTATGCCACAATTAAACCCAAGGTCTCCAAATAAATGAGTCTCAGGAACCACATAATACAGTATGCTGCTTTGAAAGGAGAAGAGAGAGAGAGTTATCCAGAGTGAATGGAGCAGTATCTTCAGCTAATGCACTGAAGTGAATATAATTAACTCAATTGGAGTGTGGTGTGTGGGTGAGAGACCCAGCCAGAGGTGTCCAGGAGCAAAGGACATCACTCACAGACCTCATGACACTCTTCACCTAAAATGGTGTGAAATAATTTTGAATTTTATTTTGCTTTTTAAATCCATGTCAGGTTTAAAATTACTATAGACAAACAACACTAAGCAAACATGTCAGCGAGCGAGGAAACAAACAATAAATTATCATGTGGAAAAATAACTTTGTGATGCAAGAACAGAGTTTGGGGTGTAATAGAACCGTAGAGTGGTATGAATGACAATGTTTTCTCATCTAAGATTAATATAAGGAGTGTGTTTATATTCATTTTTAATGGTTTGTGCCTGCTCCTGTGTGGATATTACGAAGTTATAAATTCTAAATGTCACGGAGCCTCAGGTGCTATCTGGAGAACCCGGGCCAGGAATGAAGAGCTACAACTCTATTAACAGTCAGCACAAGCTCAAGAGTCAGATAGAGTGAGATGTCTAGCCTGGTATACATCCGTGTGTGTTCATTTGTGTTTGGCTTACTGGTGAAAACATTTCTTCTAAAAATTCGGATGGTTTTTACGGTCCTGTGTCCATTATCTTCCACTTAATCCACCTGGGGTTGAGAGCCAGCCTGTGAAGGAACAACCCTAGACAGGGTGCCAGTCCATTATAGGACATGCAAACACAACGCAGAAATTGCGTGATTGAACCCGGGTCCTTCTTTCTGTGAGGTGACAATGCTAGCTATTGTGCCAGCTCTATTGCTGTACCATTTCACCCATAGCTTACTAACTTGACATGTTACTGACATATATTAGATTACATAATACTATAGCACTGGTTGCATTTTCTATAAGCCTTCCTTACACTCACCTCATTATCACATCTCCCACCACCCTCCATACTATAAGATATGAGAATGAGATTTTAGGATTTTTGGACTTTTTTTAGTCAGTTCAATGCGTTCATGTCCAATGAGAAAGCTAGTAGGATTGTTTGAGGTCCTCATCAAAGTTTGACAGTAACTTCGGGGTGAGTCAAACACAACATTGCCACCTGAGTACACTCATTAGTCTGAGGTTCCCACAGTGTATTATCAGTTGCCAAGTAAACATCCCTAACTCTGTACCTTTGCTGAAGCTTAGCAATAAAATATTGATAATAGACAGCTAGCTGGTGCAGCGGGTAGTGCTGCTGCTTCAAAGATCTCCTAAGGTCTGTATAGATTTTTTCCAGGTACTCACTTTTCTTTCCACAATAAAAATACATGTTTGGATACTTGGTGGCTACAAAGTGACTACCTGTCTAGGCTTGTTCCTAAATTACTCAGTGTTGTCGGCTAGGCACTAGCTTCCCCGAGACCCTGTCAATAATAAACACTAAAATGACTAAATTACAAAAGTTTTTTCATAAGGTAAACTGTGGCAAACTTAGTGCTCATTGTTATGCTAATTCCCCACAGTGAATCTACAAAGAAACAGCCCAAACTTTTATTTTATAAAATAAAAGTTCACATACAGGGGTTAGACAATGAAACTGAAACACCTGCTTTTAGACCACAATAATATATTAGTATGGTGTAGGGCTTCCTTTTGCGGCCAATACAGTGATAATTCGTCTTGGGAATGACACATACAAGTCTCGCACAGTGGTCAGAGGGATTTTAAGCCATTCTTCTTGCAGGATAGTGGCC
>JAOUQV010000038.1:1258427-1272673 GCA_028565295.1 Aspidoras spilotus
CACCATACTAATAAATTATTGTGGTCTAAAACCAGGTGTTTCAGTTTCATTGTCTAACCCCTGTATATATATATTTGTATATCTGTATGAAATACTTAAGGTTGGTGTGATGTTTATTTTTAACGATAAAATGTTAAATGTTTGGTCAAGGACTTCAAAATAAGGTCATCAGAACATTTCCTACACCTAAGTTATCAACTTTATGCAAATCGCTGTGGTGTAAGGGGAATAAAACACTTAACAATTTGATGTTCTCAAAAAATAATCAGTTATGGCGTGTGTGTTACCCCCAGGATGTATCTTGCTGCCAGACATATGGTTATCTTCCTATGACGGCGTGCCCTCAAGTGTTTTATTGCTTACTTACCTTTTGCTGAAGTCTAAACATAACACTGAACATGCCATGGTTTATGAGGCCAAACAAAAAAGCCATGCTGTGGGTCAGTTGTGGAAAGAATTCAGCTTGTGCTAAGACAAAGGCATGTATGTTTGAGTGTGTCAGTGTGTGTGTATGATCTTCTTTCTTTTCTTTGTAGGAGACTACAACAGAGCATAGAACAGACTTCGATCTCCGGGTTTACAAATGTGCGAAAATAGTGCGTAAAGGCTAAATTTGGGTAATCCGGGACATTGGGTAATGTGGGTCATCTAAGCGCTATGGTATTTATCTCATGCTCTGAAAAATGTAGTCAACAGGACTTGTACTATAGGTTTAGGGGAGAAAATGTCATAGATGGGCGGCACGACGGTGTAGTGGATTGTGTCGTGGTCTCCCGGGAAACTCTTGCGACTCTTTATGTGTGATTGTGTGTATGTGTGTGTGCTTATGATGAATTGGCACTAGAGGCTGACATCTTTTCGGGAATCCCACGGGTAGCGTGATTTACGTGGGATTTCCATGTGATGGGACAGAACTTAACTATTACTCACGTGATTGGTACAGGATAAAAAAGTTAACGGGAGCAGACGGGAGCGGGAGTGATGTATGGAACTTCAAATTTTGATTCGTCTGACCATAGAACAGTTTTTCACTTTGCCATAGTCAATTTTAAATGAGCCTTGACCCAGAGAAGACATCTGTGCTTCTGGATCTTGTTTAGAAATAGCTTCTTCTTTGAACTATAGAGCTTTAGCTGGCAACGGCGGATGGCACGGTGAGCCGTGTTCACAGATAATGTTCTCTGGAAATATTCCTGAGCCCATTTTGTGATTTCCTGTAAAGAAGCATGTCTGTATGTGATATACAGGCCCCAAGATCACGGGCACCCAGTATGTTTTTCCGGCCTTGACCCTTATGCACAGAGATTCTTCCAGATTCTAGTCCAACACAAACACATTTCTCTCTGTACCGGGATAGTTCCAGCCTGCAGCACCAAAGGACATCACCTCATACAAACCCGATTCCAAAAAAAGTAAAAAAAAAAAGCTAGTCGTTTCTAATAAACTGATCTTTTAAAGTGGTTTACATAGACAAGATGGTAAACTAATATATTATATTTACTTAAAATTACATTTTATCAATAAAACTTACCGCTCACTTTATTAGGTACATATTGCTAGTAAAAGGTTAGACCATATTTTTCCTTCAGAACCACCTTAATTCTTCGTGGCATACTTTTAACAGAGACAGTATTCTACATTCCTTGTTTGTAACCAGTGGTTGTGGTTCTCAGCTGTCAGCCATGGCTAAATGTATAGGATAGAGGGCTAGGGACCAAGTTTGATCCCCACTCTAAGAAAGTCATGGCTGAAGTGCTGTTGAGCATAGAACCTAATTCCCTAACTGCTCCCCTTGCGTCTCAATGGGGGAAGCACACTGCTTCGGGTGTTCATACCTGGAAAGGTTAAAAGCAAAGAACAATTTCCCATCAATAAACTAATCTAAAGTCTGTCCAATCTCCTCTGACCTCTCACTGACATCGAAAAGGTCATTTTCATCCACACAACTGTCCCTCACTGGATACAATAATGTAGATGTATTTGCACAAAGTGTCAGTAAGAAGTGGTATGGGACAGGAATGAAAATCCACTCCCGTGTCACCTTCTAATTGGCATCCTGTCTAGGTTTGTTCTTACCCAGAGTTGCCAGATGGGAGCTGGCTTTCCCATGACCCTAAAAGCAGGTATACAAAATGAATGAGTGAATGCATGTTCCTACAATCGCATGACTTTATGCAGGCCATGTGACATAAAGTGGCAGAGCTAATGTGTATCTGAAGGAGTTTTTCCGTATCCGGGAAAATGTCACAGATTACCCAAATGTATGTGCCTGCAATCACATGACTTCATGCAGGTGATATCAGAGGATGGGGCAGGGCATATAGCAATCTGTCTCCAGATATATTTTGTACGGTATATTTGGTGTTATTAACAGCTCATTCTCGAAACTAGTCCCTGACATTACGCTGGATCAAATTTATTTCCCCAGCCGTTCTTTCTCGTCGAAGTGCACAGCTTGGCAAGTGGTTCAGGCAGATTTGCCATGTGGGTATTGGGAATTTAATTTAGAGTGGGACAGATTTTATCGCTGATGCTTATGAGTCTCGTGAGCTTTTTTTTTTTTCCAACCTGCGTGTAGAAAGTGAACACCGGCATCAGGCGCACCGGGAAACTCATCTAACTCTGGAGCACAGACTCAGTGGATGTAGTTCAGAGAGCATGCGAGTGCTCGTAAATTCTGCCACACACATAATTACTGCCTGTGAGCCTCTGTAGCTTTTGCAAATGAGCGGTTTTCCTTGTGCGGCCTATTAAATTTCCGCTGGCAAATTGAATAAGTGGAGGAAAATGACAGCTGCTGGTGGGCTAGCGTTCCGATGTGAAAGCCGTGTTTTTACTGGGTGTTCAACAGTGAGCTTGTTGTCTCTGAGGTCTGAGGTCACTCACACAATAACAAGGCATTGTGCTGTGAAAATGCAGTATGGCCACCGCTGGATTTCAACACTGTTCCTTTGCCTTGACTCGGAGACTACTGACAGGTGCATCAGAGCAGCCATTTCCCTGAATATATAATGCATTTTCCGTGCCAGGGCAAACACGTGGTCTTTCTTTTCCTATCCTTTCGATTTTATCGGTTTAATGATAGAGCTGTGGAATTTAAGATCTAAAGCAAATCTATATACCTTCATCTGGCCTTGACTTTCATAATAGATAAAGATGCAGATTATGGTTAATGAGATAGTGTGTATCTAGTAGGACATGTTGTTTTTCATTCTTAATCCCTGTATACATTGTGTCTATTACGGTGTACATCGTACTTGTAGTTGCATGTTAGTCCTGGGTTTGATTCACAGGCAGCTCCTGGTGAGGTCCAAAACAGTCACACCATACCAATCTAAGAACTAATGCACAGTGCACTGGAATGTTTTTGCGCAGCTAAATCTATTTTTCATGCTCGTGAAACTGTGACCATCTTTGCTGGGTGTGCTGTAAAAAAAAACATATCCGAACTCCCAGAATGCAGCATTCATGGTTTGACCTTTATGAATGAATTGTGTCAAGACATGTCCATCGAAGTCTGTAAGTAATTTTAAACTTAAAAGTCCTAACTTATATACAATGCAGTCAGCCGGAATATTATTTTGCTTTACACAAACTACTCAGGTGACATCATTTCAGACAAAGAGAAAACCAAGAGCTTTTCCGGACACATTTAAGTAAATTTCTCTCAATTTATTTTAAAAAGATGCAGTAGGACGTACAGTTGGAAGATGTAGTCTTTCTGTGCTTCCATTCGGATGGCATTCGTGTCGATTGTAAATTAAAATCAATAAGGAGTGGCTTGATTGTGTAGTGGGTATTGCTGTCGCCCAGGATCGATATCCTCCTGGGCTGACCCGAGAAATTTCTGTGTGGAGTTTGCATGCTCTCCCCGTGCTGTGTGAGTATTCTCTGGGTGCTCCGGTTTCCTCCTGCATTCTAAATACATGCATGTTAGGTTAATTTGTGTATCTAAAGTGGCCCTTATTGTGTGAATGTGTGTATGACTGTGAGTGTGTGTGCACCCTACGATGGATTGGTGCCTTGTCTAGGCTTGTTCCTGCCCTTGAGCCCAGAGATTCCATGTGGGCACCGGTTGGTCCATGACCCCGTGTTGATTAAGCTAAAGAAAATGAATAATTAAAATCAACGACATGCTGTTTCTGTACCTAGACGACAAACTGTTACAGACACACTCGCACACACACATGCAAGCACAATTAATAAATAACATATGGTGTATGAACTAAATTGAAAGCATTGACCTCATTTTTCTAATCACCTTTCCATGGTGCAACATCATGCTCTTTGTACGTTTTCACGTGGTAGAGTGGACGTGATTCCCGTGAACTACATGCAGCTTAGGCGCTGAACTTGTTTATTCAGTGCTGTAAGCTGGAGCTTCGTCCAGTTTGAGCGTTGAGAAGATATTCAGTGTGAGGGGCAAGTGATAGTTCGTGGAAGCTGCTGTCAGCAGAAGTAGAGCAGCGCTCTGGCGCTATTCCATAACACTACAGATGATGTGTTGTCTACCCACATTTGGTCATGCCACGACACCTACATGCTGATCTATGCCTCCGTGTCGTTCAGGAGGTGAAGGTTTTGGCTGTCAAGTGAAATCTGGCTTAAATTAAACGTATATAAGATACACTTTATACATGAAAATATCCATAGATGTAAACATTTAGCATTATTCAGTACTTTTATTTTTGCAATGAATCAGCAAAAGTCTCCACACTGACAGAATGCTAATTTGCTAATTGCAAGCTTATAAAATACTGACTGCTGAGCTCATGTAAATTTGATAAATAAATATATTAAATGGCATTTTTTTTTACTGACCAATAAAACACCCAGGCGGAAGGGGGGTGCTATTAGATGAAAATAATCAGGTATGTAGTAGTGGCCTGGTTTTGAGCAGAGCCCTGAATTGAAAGTGATCTATATGCCACTATGCTTGCACACAGCGGAATTGTTTCTTCACATTTAACCCAACCCTTGCAGTCAAACACACATACACACACACAATATTAGTAAGCAACCAGAGGGTTATGTGCACTTCAGGGGCGTGAACCTGCCAGGTGTTTCTAATCAAGTGAATGTTTGGTGTATAATCTAAGGATAAGACATACAAGGAAAGTTTCTGATGTCCACATAACTCCCTCTCAGATTAATGGTTCTTTCTGTGCAGATTCGGAGCAGCCTGTATAAAAAAGCTTATTGTTGCACCTCGGCTGTTTCGCTAATCTGACCTTCAGACATTTTGCTTTGCCAGTGGGACACTTTTCCACCTGTTCTTCTTTCTGAGTGTCTTTTCTTATGGGTCTGACAAAGGTTTATGTATACTTGACTCTCATAGCTGTATGTCGTACCTATTCACAAAGACTTTGCTACAAATCTGGAAGCTCACATTTGAATACCTTATGTTTGTATGCTGTAGGATTACACTTCATTTCCAGTTTAGAAAAAGACATAATCTATAAATGTTAGTGTGGAGGACCTTGATATTCCTTTACAATCACCCAGAACATTCTGAATGCTGATTAAAGCCGGGGCAGCATATTGTCTCAGTTGATAGAGCTGCCAGCACTCACAGCATGTAGGTCCTGGCATGGGGCATTGCACCATATTCTCTCCATGTCTGTGAGGGTTTCTGAGACTGGTTATTTTAGACTGGCAGCACAGTGGCGCAGTGGGTATTCAGTGTAGTGCTGTTGCCTCAAAGCAAGAACGACCTAGGTTCGATCCCTGGCTGAGGAGATTTCTGTGCTGTACGTTCTCCCCATATCGGCATGGGTTTTCTCTGGGTACTCCAGCTTCCTTCCACTTTCCAAAGACATGCATGTTAAGTTAATTAGTGTCTCTAAAAGTGTGTGAATTTGTGTGACTGTGTTTGTCGCCCTACTATTGAGTGCTGCTCTGTCTAGGGTTATTCCTGCCCTTGCCCGCAGAGCTGCTGGGACTATCTAGCCTATGACCCCATGTGAATCGTTTATTTATTTATTTTCTTCTGCTTTAGCCTCACGGGGTAGGAGGCCACCCGGTGCCAACCTGGTGTCCACCCAACAAATCTGGTTGCAAGGCAGGAACAACCCTAGACCGGGCGCAAATCCATCGTAGGGCACACTCACACACACAGAGTAATACAAACATTTACACACTAATGGCCATTTTAGAGAAACCAATGGGGGCCGCACGGTGACACAGTGGATAGTGCTATGGCCTCACAGCAAGATGACCCAGTTTTGATTCCCAGATGGGGCGACCTAGGAATTTCTGTGTGGAGTTTGCATGTTCTGCCCATGGTTGCGTGGGTTTTATCCGGGTGCTCCGGTTTCCTCCCACAGTCCAAAGACATGCACGCTAGGTAAATTAGAAATGCTAAATTGTCATTAACTTGTGTATTGATATGTGTCTTTGGAATGCTGTTGGAAACTGGATCACCCAAAGAAAACCAAAGCGAATACTGGACATCAGGAAAACTCCACACAGAAATTTCCAGAGTTATCCCTCTCGGGGACATAACCAAATTCCTTATTGCTGTTATAGGCCACAGCACTTTCCACTGCGTCAACGTGCTGCCCCCATGTTAATTAAGCGGAAGATAATGAATGAATGTGGTAGGCTAATTGTCTTATCAAAATTGGCTTGAGTGTGTGAGTGAGCGTATGCGGCAACCAGTCTTGGATTCTTCCTGCATTGCGTCCTGTTCTGCCGGCTAGTCACCGTCTTCCCTACAAACCCAACATAGATTAAATTGGTATAGAAAATTAATGAATGATTAAAGCCTAGACCGACTCGACCAACATCAGTGCCTCAACTCACTAATACTCTTTTGTAACTGACTGAATACTAATCTCTGCGGTCATGCTTAAAATCCAGTCTAAACCAGAAAATTCAACAAGCACATACGGGCGTGATGGTCAGGTGTCCATATACTGTACTTACACTCATATAGTGTGTATTAGGTAGTGTATATTGTATGAATTTGAGAGATAGTGTGTTAGCAGTCAGTAACAGCGCCAGCATGAGGATGTCTGTGCCACTACTTGAAGGGGTTTGTTTTCAGCTGTCTTGGCTGATTGTTATTCTTTGGCTCGCCATGCCCAGGTGGATAATAGCCACCTTATAAACGGGGTGGAAGCAAGCGTCTAACACCTCAGCACGTTGGTTTTTATACCCTCACTGCAGAGGAGCCAATGCGAACGCAGGTGTTAATTGGTCAGAATTGGTTACCTGTTGTAGAAAGTGCATGAAAACAGAATGGTGTCCATACAGATCTCATTGCACTGTTTTCTCAGATTCATTCATTCATACATTCATTAATTCACTCATGGTTGTCGATGTCACAGGAGCAGAAGTAGACTGTAAACTAAATATTATTATTGTTTTTATTTTATGTAATTTTTTAAACCAAAGATCAGGTAAAATAATAATTTATTAATCCCCCAATGGAATATAGCTAATTTGTACTGAAGTTCTCATCTTATTACATGTTCATTGATTCATTCATTCATCCATCCTCTTAATCCAGGCTAGCTAGTGCCCACCCATCAAGTCTGGGTTCAAGAACAGCACTAGGCATGGCACCAATCCATCTTAGAGTACATGCACACACACACACAGTTACATACACATCCACACACTAAGGGCTACTTTGGAAACACCAATTAACCTAGCATTCATGTCTTTGGAATGTGGGAGGAAACCCAGAAGACCCGATAAAACGCACTTGAATACGGTGAGAACATTTAAAGTCCACACAGAAATTTCTCTAGTTAGTGGAAGGTATGTGGATAAAAAATCCGTGTGAGGTCAGAGAATCTTAGTGGGAAGTATGATATTAAGAATTAAGGCAGTTCTGAAGGCAATATTGGTCAAATATTTTACTAGCAATGTGTACCTATTGAAGTGACCGGTCAATGTAGTATGCTGTAAGGCACCATATGGTGGACTCTTGAGGAAGGGCAAGTCTTATGCATTAAATATCTAATATTTATGAGTACATGAGTACATGAGTACAGATACATTTCTAGTGTCAATTATGCGATAAATAATGATGCATCTATGGGTAAATAAAATTAGAGTGCAGAATTGTAGATGGCTCTAGGGACGAATGACTTGCGGAAGCCTTCTCTCTAAACAAGATCTCTGGTCGTATGTGTATTTGTGATGAGCTTGTAACTTTGCTTATTTTTACTGGGCTCCCAGGAGGAGTTGCTCAGCAATAAAGAGGAAACAGAGAGAGAGAGAGAGAGACATGGGGAGAGTCCATCTCTTGGCCCCATATGGACTTCCCCATGCTTACTCCAATGGATTTGACATGGATAACACTGTTTGTGTAGTGGAGAAGCACTGGTCCACTTGTATATCCAGACTTCTGTTTGATGTGCACGCCGCGAGGCAACATGCAGGTTGATGGAAATATGGAAGAAGCAGCGGGTTGTCCAGGGCAACACAGTGCTCTCGTCTTGAAATTCCCTCCAGCTTTCTTGGCAGTGGGACTCAAGCTAATTACAAAGCAGGAAACCAAATGAACACTAGTATCTATGAGTACTCATATTATGTCATGTGGGCTTTTTATGTGCTCCAGGATTCAGTTAATTAAAGCTTAACATTGAGTTTAGATTTTCTCATAAATCAGTCCAATTAGCCAGGCTTGTAATCCATGTCAAGCCATCGGCCATTGGTAGTAATAACACTTTAAATACACAGATGCTTTAGATAATTCACACTGAGATCGAACAGAATCCATAGATAAAACAGAGCGATAGCCTCTGAGGCTTGTTTTCTTTATTTGCCGATCATTCTTTTTTATTTAAGTGAACTTTGCTTAGTTACTGACAAGCAGCTCGTCTTCATCAGCATCCAATCTTCATCTATAGATCGACTCTCTAATTGGTCAGAAGGAATTCCTTGCATTTTAGAGTGGCAAATCAAATACAATTAAAGAACAGTTAAAAGGCACATTAATTCATTTATAAAAAATGAATGACTTTTAAGCAACTTAAATCGTCACACTCGTTCTGCGAGTCCTTGAGCTCTTTTGTGTTCATCTCTGGAGACGGTGTTAATTGCAGACAGTAAACTAGGATGCAGAGAATCATTCGTGCTTTCAGTTAATATGAACGCTAGCACGGTGTGTAGGGAGTCTTTAATAGCCATTTTCAAGTAGAGATAAAGCAAATTAAACCTGATGGGCCTCCAGTCTTATATGGCAGACCTTAATGTGCTAGTGATGGACCGAAGATTTCAGCTTGGAACGCAGCGAACAATAAATCCGCCTTTGCTCCCATGGCCCTTTGCACAGCCGGTAATTGGCCATTAGACCGGCATGCAAGATGGAGGAGCCAGATGTCTGGGTAGTGACTGGGACTCCATGGTGGGTTGTTAAGTCGGGGAGAGGGGATGAAGGTTGTAAAAAGTACGAATATCGGGGGCTGGACACTGTCCCTCATTAAATGCAATGGTCCTTGGACTGGTGGGGACCATAAAAATGAGTGTAATGATCTTAACAGTGGAGCTGCTCAGTTTGCCCCACACTTTGAGCATAGTAGTAAAAAGAATGAACAAGTTGGAGAGGGGTTGGAAAATAAATAAATTCCCCCAAGATCCCAAACTGTTGCTCACAGCTAGGTCACACCTCTCCTTGAGTACAGGAAAGTACCGCAGAGAACCTGTATGCCCATATTCTGTGTTTCCTCGTCATTCTTTGTCCTTGTATTGATGTGACATGAATAGCTTCTTTAGGTCCTAAAGAACCCTGATTCTGATTAAACATGGCATAAGCAATGACAGAATTTTGATTGTAACTCTATGCTGACATGCTGTTTGCAATGGACTTAAGATGCCCCTAAGGTTTATCATGTTACACATGGAAGGGAGAAGTATTCATTTGATCATGCATGATGATCGAGGTATGCTGGGAAACAAAAGAAGATTGAATCTTCTCTATGATTATTTCATTTAGGCTTGCAAAAGGGGTCAGAGTCCTATCAGATTAATAACATTCAGCAAGGTGTTAAATATCCAGAGGCAACTATCTATTCCACTCCTCTGCTCTAATTTGTTTACCCAGATCTTTTTTCCAAATTCAGCCTAGATGCAGCTGTTCGTTAGAATAGCGACAATTTTTCACCATGAACTCCTTAAGGTAATACTATACGTGGGTGACTGAAAACACAAATGTTTGTGGTTGAGGGTTCTCCTGATAACCTAGGGGTCACCACAGCTGTCGCCCACACTTCTACCACACGCCCAGCTCACAGCTCAAGGCACCAACTGGTGCAAGAGAGGCAAGCAGTGATACATTTGAGACACAAGGCCAGGCATTTGGTGTGGCCTAAAACAAATATCGGCTTTCAGCAATTAAGCTTGGGGCTTTAGTGCTAGGATAGCAAGTGCAAATCCTTTTAGTGCCAATAGTATGCTCCCTGGTGAGATTATTATCTCTCATTGGGCCAAATGGAGGTATTATAAACTTTTTGGGTAGGGGAAGTAAATTACCAGTTAAGATGTTCAGGTCAGGAAGTTCATTGTCGAGAAAGGGAACAGATGTAATATTCACAATTAAGTCCGAGATGGAGGCTGCTCCATTTCCTGGATCAGGAAGTATTTATTCCAATGAGCAGCACTTGGAAATGAGCCCCAAACAGGTGCTGTTTCAAACCCAGCTGTTTAGAGTCCTGTGATGCCACGGAAATATCAGCTCATGTATTTCAGGCTCTATGATGATATTACGCATATTTTTATTCTGTCTTGTCACCTTGTTCTCAGATCTGCACTTTTTATTCATGCTTTCTGTCTTGTTTAGTTTGCTCTGTTCATACTCGGATCACTGGAGCACAGGGACATCTAGCTCCTGCTATGGTGCAGATCGTTTTCAAAAGTAGCCTGGAAAATAATGATACTGATACATGTTTGTGGTGTTGATGGTGGGGCTGAAAGACATGCTACTAACTAGAACACGAGACATTTAGCATTGTCTCCAAAATGGGGTATATAAGAAGGTTTGCAAGTTGTTGTTTTATTATTTCATTGAATTGTACAGCATTTGGCAGACATTACCTACCGCAGCCCGCTTTACAGACATAAATGAAACTATAAATGGATTAGGAACACTAATGATCAATAATAAAGTGCCCCAGTTGGTGGTTATGTCACAATCGACTGTTATATAAGGTATTAATCTGTCAGCAAAAATCAACAGCAACAATTAGAAGCTATAAAGCTTTAGACTTCAGCAGCGTGGACACACAGTTGGAGCACGGAGGTGTGATGGAATGTTATAGCAATAGCTTCATTGTGGGCTCTTCCTACCATATAACAGGGTATCATATGTGCACCAAGTGTGGGACCACCAACAACCTACATATAGCTGATTGTGACAGAGCGGCTGGCTACGACTGGTTGATCCGAGTGGTGAGGGTCAAAATAGTGGCACAAAGTGACAGAGCTACTGCAGAAGGTCGATTTGTGTATGGAGGGTGTTAATGCTACAAAAATACCTCAAATATATCCAATTTCCAAAGAAGGGTGTCTGGCCAATTTATCAGGTACATCTGTTTAGTTGTAGCTAATAATCACAAATTTTGAATCAGCCAATCATATGGCGGCAACCCTCTGTATTTAGGCATGTAGAAGTGGTAAAGAAAACTTGCTGAAGTACAAACCAAGCATCAGAATGGTTGTTGGTGACAGATGGGTCAGTGGTCAGTGTTTTTCAGAAATGGCTGATCTACTTGGATTTTCATGTACAACCATACGTAGGGTTTACAGAAAATGGTTCGAAAAAGAAAAAAATATCCAATGAGTGGCAGTTGTGTGGACGAAGAAGCCTTGTTGATATGAGAGGTCAGAGGAGATTAGGCAGACTGGTTAGAGACAATCGATAGGCAACAGTAGCTCAAATAACCACTCGTTACAACTAGGGAACACAAAATACTATCTCTGTTGAAAGGACTCCATAAAGAATTTAGGCAGTTCTGAAAGCTAAAGGGAGTCCAACTTTTACAAGCAAGGTGTATCTAATAAACTGGCCGGTGAGTGTAGAAGTTGGCAGAAACTGAGCATCATTTACAGTACTTAAAGTATGATTGACCCCAAAAGGTTCTGTTTCTTCTTTAGTGCTTGTGTTTTCTGAACATAAACAGTCCCTTTATATATGCATTAACACAAGTCTTACAAAAGCCACAATGAACCCTGAGCCAGAGTGACTCCATTAAGTGCTGAACTATTGTATGTTTCTCACAAGTAGCCTACATATTTATTTCATAAGCTTTTATTTGCAATGAATATCATAATTCGGCTATTATTATGGACGACATCATGCTTACTGCTTTCACAGCAGCCTTTAAACCTTTCCATTATGTTGAGTTAAAATGCCAGGTCCTGTGACTCAGTCGCTCGGTGTATAATTGAATGAGCTGGCATATTTGTTGCTGGTCATTGGAGTAACCGGAGTAGCCCTTGTGCCCTCCTGCCGAACACTGTCATTGTGAGAAGCTGAATGATGGATTTGTTCGCGTTGACCTAGAGGACAGCATGAGATTAGCGCATAGTGTTTGGAGAATGGTTATCAGTGTGATGTCTGTTTCTTCGGTTCCTATGGTTTCCTTGAACCTAAGATAAATGTGTTGCTTAGAAAGGTAATACAGCTGATTTTACACCCCAGTTATCATAAATGCTGAAACAGTAATACTAGCTCTAAATTAAATATATTATCGCGCTAGCATGGTTAGTCCTTTTAAAGAAAACAATACAACTGTCTTCTTACAGATACCCTTTATACTATAATAGGACAGAAATATAAATAGCATGTACTGTTGAAATGTAGACGATGCGCTCTTGATGTGGTCAACATTTGACACGCGGTGTAAAGCTAGAAAGCTAATAAACTCTATGCTCAAGACATTATATAAGTTTTTTAGCATGCAATTAATACATACTTATTTTTACTTCAACTTCTAGTTTTAAACTTGTCCATAATTGCTACTCTGCCCTCATTTGGAAAAAAAACTAAGGAATGCCCCAGGGTTTGATAATAAGTGCAGTTTTATTGATTTTAATGCATATTTATTTAATGCATGTTCCAAGTGCTCTTGCAATTATCCATTATTTTCCACATTAGGGCCACATTAGAGACACCAATGATCCTAGCATGCCTGTCTTTGGAATGCAGAAGAAAACCAGAGACCCCAGAGAAAACTCAGGCAAACTCAGGGAAAACATGTAATTTCGTATTGCTGTGAAGTGACAGCCCTACTCACTCTTCCACCATGCTATTTTAATTTACCATACACACCATGTTTTTATCCACCCACCCATCATGCACATTGAAATCTACGAAATTGTTCTTAGAATCAAACCCTGAGGTATTCCTGTTTCTTTTGCAATAGACTGCATTTTAGTGATTCTGGACCACTGGCTTATATGAATAGAAGTAATAGATGTGGGTCTTAATATCATAAAAAATCTAATTTTTCTTATAGAATCATCTGAAAATAACTAAAGCACAGACAACGTGGACATTGTCGACTAGTGAATTTATACACAGTGTGTCGTACACTGTTTTTATTTTTCCTTCAGTATGTAATCCTACTTGTCCTAATAGATTCTAATTTGTCAGTCAGCTGAGCACCTTACTTGGATTGACATAGTAGATACTACTGTCCACCTTCATAATTTACCCACAAAGTGAGGGGAAACTCTTTTAGAACAATTGTATTCTGTGGCATGTGGTGGTCAGTTACCTTACTAGGACATTTGGGCATTGGGTTCCATTAAGTTGTCCCATCTGTATACAGTATTGTCATTTACAATACCGCATTTACCTTTCATCTGGTCATGTCCGGTCTCGGGTCCACCAGTTGATGACTGCTGTATCTTAGGGTGCTGTCATATAAACAGCTTTGTAATATAACCCTGATTATTTTATTTTTTTGCCACACATAAATCATACACATGCATAAGACAAATGAACTTTGAGTTTTAATTTCGGCATCTGGGTAGCAAACCCAAAAGATCAGAGCTGTAGTACAGTAGAAATGCAATGTGATCCTGAAATTACAGGGCAGTCGTAGGCTTGTGGTTAAGGAACCAGCCTTGTGACTGGAAGGTCCTTGGTTCACTTCCAAGTACCGGCAAGTTATGGATGAAGTGCCCTTAGGCAAGGCACCTAACCCCCAGTTGCTCCCAGGGCGCTGTGCTGGCTGCTCACTGCTCCGGGCACGTGTGCTCACTTTACCAGTGTGTGTCTATGTGTGTGT
>JAOUQV010000038.1:1284456-1301259 GCA_028565295.1 Aspidoras spilotus
TAATGTTGTGTGCATTGCAATATTTTGAGCAAAACTGTGCTCTTACCCTGCTAATTGAACCTTCTTTAATGAAGATTGGCCACCAGGCAGGTGTTTCAGTTTCATTGTCTAACCCCTGTATTATATATTAATTATTACATAACAGACAACTTTCCAGATAATGCTGAAAAGTCTCCAGAAGAACTGCGTCAGGTTCTCCATAATGAATGGCACAAATTGTACCATGGAGCACAGGTGTCTTGGAGAATGTACAATATTTCTTCTGGAGACATTGACATTGTCGCACTTGCATCTTTTATGTTTTTTTTAACGAAAACCAGCAATTAGATGCTAGGTTTTACCGAGTTTGTTGCAGAATCTGAGACGGTTCTTCTAGAGACTTTGTCACACTTGTAACATGCAGTAATTATCTAAGGTTTAGAGTGTCTTGGAGAATCTGCCTGGAGACTTTTAATGCCACACTTGCTTTTTTCCCCCCAGTAATTATGCGTTATATTTTACTAAATGTCTTGGGCAATCTACTACAGTTCTTCTGGAGACTTTGATTGTCACACTTGCATCCTTTTTAAATGAAAACCCAGTAATTATCTGCTTTGTTTTACTGAGAGTCTTGGAGAAAGTTTTTTAGGCAAAACCCAGCAGCCCTCATTATGCTAATGTTTGTCTATAGAAAAAGCGCTCTATAGATCTTTACAGATTAACAAATATTATTATCTTAAACTTTATATTTATATACATATGCAGTATGTCTATGTTGGTGCCTTGGGTTTTATTATCACAATTTACCACCAGCTCCACCATCAATGGCCCTCCAGTCTTGATTCAGCCAGCCGCAGATTACACATGCATAATTATGGGTACACACTCAGTGATCTTCCCCCTTCCCCCTTTCATCCTGTCCTTTCTCCATCCTCTCTTTTTCTCCTCTCTCTCTTGCTCTTGATCTTTTTTACTGCAGCCACTTTGCAGGAAAAAGAAGGAGAGAGAGAGAGAGAGAGAGAACAAAAACTGATGATATAATGCTGTAGGCTTGGGTGCAAATGCAGAATGAAATCAAAGCAGGCTGGTTTTAAACAATGCATTTCTTTAAGTTTAATCTATCTATCTATCTATCTATCTATCTTAAAAAAACTGATACTACATTTAAACCATCTGAGGATTCACTTAGAACTCCCGGAGCAGTGTGCTGCCCCCTATTGAGGCGCACAGTTGGCAGTTGGGGGTTGGGAGTTGGGGGTTTCAGCCATGACCACCTAGAGTGGGACTCGGATTGTTGATACCCTGGTATGGAGAAAGTCCAAACGTGCAGCCATTAATGAAACACTGGCACCACACCTCTGGGGTCCAACTATTTGTCTCATGGACAAATGGGCAGTCATAGGCTTGTGGTTAAGGAACCATCTTGAGACCATAAGATCCCTGTACTGCCAAGCCGAATATAGCTAAAGTGCTCTTGGCCAAGACACTTAACCTCTGACTGCTTCCCAGGATCTGTGGAGGCTGCTCCGGGTACGTATGCTCACTTCACGTGTGTATATATTTGTATATTTTAAACACGGATGGGGTAAATGTGGAAAATCATTTCTGCTGTATGCAAGCATAGTGGCAAATAGATCACTTTCACATTCAAAGTTGCTCAAGTCGCTCGGTTTATTCATAGTTGGTATATTATGCCTTGTGCTGTGCATCAACCCGATCATCACTCTATATAGAAGCCAGC
Organism: Aspidoras spilotus; assembly: GCA_028565295.1. Lineage (NCBI taxonomy): Eukaryota > Metazoa > Chordata > Actinopteri > Siluriformes > Callichthyidae > Aspidoras > Aspidoras spilotus. The sequence continues at coordinate 1,286,177 of JAOUQV010000038.1, forward strand.
CGATTGTGACTTAACGACTAACATTAAAAGTGATCATATGCCACCTGCCAAGTGTTTATAATCCAGTGATTGATCAGACACGCTAGATATAAATAATACAAACTGTTGGCATGGCTTTCTGTAAGGAGACGCACATGTATGATTTATTAAAGGAGTCTCCAGTGTCAGCACTATGGAAACCACAGTCGGCACGGTGGTGTACTGGGTAGTGCTGTGTGTTGACCTGGGTCATTTCTCTGTGGAGTTTGCATGTTCTCCCCTTGTCTGCATGGGGCTCCTCTGAGTGCTCCGGTTTTCTACAAAGACATGTATGCAAGGTTAATTTGTGTCTATAAAGTGACCTTTAGTGCTTGAATGTGTTTGCCCTATGATGAAGTGGATGTCTGGGTTTGTTCCTGCCATTGCACCCAGAGATGCCAGGTGGGCACCAGCTGTCCCGTGTGGATTTTTGTGAACTTCAAATAAAGAAAATGAAGAAGAATAATAATTATAAAAAAGAAAGAAAATGCAGCTTGGTTTCAGACTCGTCCTATCTTCTTTAGTCTCCTTTATCTGTTGTTCTTCATGTTTGTAGGCAAATAATATGCAAGTCGGTCCATATCCTCTGCAGCAGCTCCGCCAGTTCAACATCCACTTCTCAGATTAACTATATATTAAGTGACCTTTGGCTGTATGTTTGTTGGTGGTTCCTTTACTTTTGGTACACTTGCGGTATGGGAACAGCTCGCAAGTGCAGCTTTATCTAACACACTACGACAGTACACACTCTGAGGTCCACCTTTCTTTCCACAGGTCATTGCGTTTAACCATAGCTGTTTCCCTTTTGCTATGCAGTGGAAATATTAACAACTTATGATATGAGAAATAATAACCACTAATTGGGGTGCATAAAAATGACCAGGTGTTCCTAATTCACTGATATTTCAGTTAATACTACTCTTATTTAAAGATTAAATAAATAGAAAACCTTCATGTTTTTAATATTTATCACATGTGCAAACCTTTCTGCAAACCCTTTCCTGGGCTCTCGAGCTGCAATGTTAGTAAGTCTTGCAGTTTATTTTCTCACCAAGGGCCTTCCAGTGCTGTCTCACCTCTCCTGGCCTTGTCTAACGGCTCCACGTGGCTCTATAAAGAGCCCCGGAAAGCGGTGCCACACGTCTGCTGTGTAGGCTGAGGTGTATATCTGCAGGCGCTGCTGATCATTTGTCCTGTATAAAGAGGACGCTGGGGACTTTAGTACTGCTCTGGGCATATGTATACCCCTGAATAGAGCATCAGTGTTTAGTTTACTCAGATGCTTATTATTCCAGAATGCATTATTTAAAGCAGCACTGCATACATAATGAATCTATAGAGAATAATATATTGTCTCACATGCTGAAATGAGTAGGAAATTGCTAAAATAAGGTTTGTATTGACTCATTTATCTAGGGAAATGTGCTTCATGCCAATTCTACAGACATCCGGCATGGTAAATGCTACTGAACTAGCTATGTAACAGGAGGACTTTAAAGTAATTTTAATAATTAAGTCATGGTGGTGCAGTGGGTATTGCTGTCACCTCAGAGAAAGAAGAACCCCGGTTCGATCCCTGAATGGGACGACTTATTTGTGTCACTGTGTATGTGTGTGTGTGTATGCCCGTTCTATGGTGGAGTTGCCTGGTGGGAACCTGCTGGCTCAAGACCCATGTATATTAAGCAGAAGATAATGAATGAATGATTGCAGAATGCTTCTTATTTAAAGATAAGGAAAAAAGTTTCTCATCACCAGTTGTTAAAAGACAAAATGTTAGTACAGGGGCATTGGAGAAAGAAAAGTCTTCCGTTCAACCATTCATTGGGTGGCGATGATGGCGTTTGTTTATTGATAAATAACATCATCTATGGAATTGATGGCCATGTTAATGACAGGAACACAAGTTTTATATCTTATACACAAGTCTATGACAATTTAGCTTCTCCAAATACAGGCTCTGGAGTAAACTGACGCAAACATGAAGAAAACATGCAAATTCCATACAGAAATGTTATAGGTTGCCCCACCTAGGGATCGCACCCTGTTCTTTTTGCTGTGTGGTAACAACACTATCCACTGCGCCACCGTACCACCCGCTAGTGGCTTATGACATGACATGATTTTAATGATGTTGCATAGGAATTAAAAATATTTTTACTAATTGAACAACACTGTCTTTTTGAAATGATGTAATCGGAAACAACTGCCGGCATGGCGGCGCATTAGTAGTGGTGCCGCAGTAGTAGTGCCTTACAGTATAAAGGATCCGGGTTTGATCCCTGGGTGGGGCAACCTATAAAATTTCTGTATGGAATTTGCATGTTTTCTTCATGTTTGCGTCAGTTTACTTCAGGGGCTGTATTTCCTCCCACAGTACAAAGACGTACACTCTACATACATTGGAGAAGCTAAATTCTGTTTGGAGTTTGGATGTTCTCCTTGTATTTGTGTGGGTTCTCTGGTTCTTCACTTTTCCCAAAAGTCCAAAGACATGCAAAATTATCTATCATAAGCCCGAAAGGGTGAGAGTTGTGTCAGGAAGGGCATCCTGCATAAAACATGTGCCAGACTGTAATGCGAGTGACTTGCTGTGGCGACCACTGGTGGCAGGAAAAAGCCGAAAGATGAGGGGAAAAAATGTAATCTGAAACAATGATTTTTTTAGTGTATAGGCGAATTGTTATTGTTCAGGAAATGCAATAAAAGTTGGAATATTATTTCTACTGTATTTCATATTGAGCTTGCTCTATATCAAGATAAACTGCAGTTAAATGATGTACATAATGATCATGATGATGTGCTTGATTGGAAAAGATCTCAGGCATTTCTCCTCTCTAGCCCAGCTCTTTACAGAATGCCCACTTGGCCAGTTATTCATAAGAATAATGGTTGTACAGACAGAGAGGAAGTAGTGTGTGTAATTGGAAATGTTCTGTATATCCAGCCACTAGGGCCTGAACTCCAGATGATGAACAGGCTTCTCGGGTTCGCCGGGTTGCCGTATACAGGATGCCAGTTCCTGTAAACAAGTCCCACGCTGCATGAAATTCTCTCATGGAGTATCTGAGTATCTTTATTATGAAGGTGGAGGACAGCCCTATGCATAATTCAGCGTTTTTCCAGCTACTGCAGGTCCTTGCATCGGGTCAGGTAGAGAATTTTTTGGGTGTGTGTCTCTCAAGCATAAACATGCTTAGCACATAGAGTGTTTGCAAATCTGTGTGTGTGGATCCTTAAAGGTCAGTGGGTGCTATAGTTATCGCTGGAGACTGAACGAGGAGGAAGGGGAGCGTAGGCTAATGAAGCGAATGGGCCCGGGGATCAAGCAATTTGTCAGCAATTTAATCACAACCCAATCTACAAGCATGTTCATTCAATCAGAGATTAAATTATCTGAATTATAGAGGAGGATTTGGGAAGGGGAAAATGGCTTTTGTCTTCCTGTAAAGCTCCTTTGTCCTCGGCTGACTTTCTTACGACGTTCAACATGCATTTCCGATGTCAGGGTGTTCAGAGATGTTCAATCTCAGAATTGATTTTAATGACAGATTAGACAGGACGGATTAAATATTTATAGTAAATGATGACAGACTCACCGTTGCACTTCCTGTCCTGACTTCAAATGTTAATCTTATTTCAAGAATTCATTAAAATGGATTTAACCAATATGGAAGTTCCTTTCTCTAACCGCCTGGTCCTTTTTTTCTCACCACGTGACTCAGACTGTGGGTGGTAGTATTTTACTTTCTTTTTTTCCTTTTTCCCTAGAGAGGATGCTTGCTGGATGTTTTGGTGTCAGCATCTTCCCAAATATTTAGTGTAAGCCCCCGTTCTCTTTTTTTCCCTCTCTTACTTTCCCTCTTATGAACACTGCAGGGAATGTCGTGGAGGAATGGGCTGATGCATTCAAATGGAAATGAATGGAATGGGTGGGGGTGTAGGGTGGGGGTGTGTCAAATGTTGAGTTTGGATGAAAAGGCAATTGAGGAACAGACAGAGAGAATGAAGACAGATTGAGTGAAAGAGAGAGAGAGAGAGAGAGAGAGAGAGAGAGAGAGAAAGAGTGAAAGAGAAAGTGAGAAAGCTACTTTTTGAACCCTTTGTCTAGAAAGTGTGCAGGGGGCACCTTTATATTTCAAAACTGCATGTGTTCCTGTGAAATTTAAAGCATGGGGTCTTAAACACACACATACTGTATGTACACACACTCACATACTCTAAAAACCATAAAGATTTCTCATGGGGACCAGCAAAGGTTCTTGCAAGTTCACAAATGTCATATATTCCTATCCTTGTGGGGACATTTGGTTGAACTCAGCTTAGCCACCCCAGATGTTTCTCTTTCTCTCTCTCTCTCTCTCTCTCTCTCTCTAACACCCTCTTGAGGCTGCAATGTTGTCAGCATCTCACAAGAGAAAATGCCTATACTGTATTGGCTTTTTATTTGTGGCGTGCCACCTAATTTATGATAATGCAAGTGCTCAGATTAAGCGCTCAGGGCTTGGGACCGGCACTTGTATCGATCGGGAGCCACACACTGTCAATAGTTAATCTAAACTTATTTGTTTCGACATTTATTTGAATTTACTGCAGTCTGATTAGATTGTATAAGACAGCAGGTCTTGGCGGCGATTTGCTGCTTATCCGGCTCATTTATTTCTAATGAACGTTACAATATTTACATGATGTGTCACAGATAAGACACTGTGGATGTGTAATACATAGAAATATAATACATATTTGTCACATACTGTACATTATTGCAGAGTGAAATTATTTTCTCATGGGGCATGGGACGATGGGGTCCTGTGTTTTGTTTCCTGTGTTCGATTCCCAGGTGGGACAGCCTTGGTACTTTCTCTGTGGAGTTTGCACGATCTTCTCGTGTCAGTGTGAGTTTGAATGTACATATAACAGATCACATTACAGTGTCACCCACTGTTACTGTGCCCTGGCAGGTAAAAAGATACATGGGTCACATCATGGTGCCAGCCATGATACAGTGCCCTTGGAGTTGAGAGAGTATAGGGGTTACATCACAGTGTCTGCCGTGATACAGTACCCCTGGAGCTGAGTTAGCTGCATCCTGGATAGCTTAGTGGGTCCGAACATGCTGCTGGACAATGGAATACCTGAAATAGAATCCTAGGGTGAGGATGCAACATGTATGTTACTTATCGAATAATATGGGCATTGGGCATTGTGCCTATCTGGGATATAAAGCCACTGTGTTGACCCCCTAATCAGGAAAATCCAGAAGACTGATTTATGTTTGATTAGCAAGCTGATCTAGCTTTAGCATAAATACTTCATGGTTTTTAATAATCTTGCATTTACAAAGGAGCGATCTGGCCAGAGAATAACTGAATATGATGTATATGTTGTAATAAAGGGTCATCAATGGCAACTTTGTGGTGCTACTAGTTGAACCCCTGACATTCTTATCTAATTTAGTATGTATTAGTCTCGATGGCATGTTTTTTTCTATGTATTTCCATTCTGAAAGGGCATTAACTACAGTATATTCATCTGGCTATTTCCGAGCATGAAGACATCCAGCAGGAATCTGTAGTGCAGCAGTGCATGTGTTTCATTTGCAGAGTCACGTTCACTCCACTTCTCAGTGTAAGTTATAACCAAGTTCATACCTACATTATTGTGATGGATCTTCTGTCATGTTAGGCTACTCTGGATTCTCTGGGCAGGCTGCATGGACAGAAGTGAGGAAAGGATGGGGTCAGCTTGTGCCACGATATGGAGATCAGCACATATTGAAATGATTAATATTTTAAACACAAAAACAAACACCATAATAAAAGTTTGGATTCAATTTGAAGATCTGAGAAGAAATATTCATGGCTGAAGTGTCATTGAGTGAGACACTTTTCACTTTTATTGACATCTGGGATGGGTTAAATGCAGAGAAGAATTTCCCTACGGGGATTGATTATGTATTAATTATTATACAAATAAAAAGTTGATGGTTAAGGGTCTTGCACAGGCCCAGCAAAGGCGAGCAGCTTGGTAGTGGTGAGTTATGAAATTATGACTTTCAGTAGCAGTAGCCCAGTAGCCCAGCTTAAAAACTGAGCTAGTTAAACACTAAGCTACCAGCAATTTTCTGTGTAGAGTAAACAATTTACTTGATTGTAGTGTTAAAATATAGTGAATGGTAAACAGTGTGGTCACTAGTTTGGAGATCACCTTTTTGTTATAGTCTTGCTTTTTCACACCCATCTATCACTTGTTTTCCTATTGTGTGCACCTGTTTTGTATTTTTATCTTTTCTAGCCATACCCTGGCATTTGCTTTGCAATTTTATATTGTTATTTAGCCAGTATTTTTATTTATTCTGTTTTACATTTTCTTCAAGAATATGATTCCAGGTAGACATAATAAATTTGAAAATGATAAACACATTTATAGGCACCTAACCCTCAGTTGCTTCCCAGGTGCTGTGCTGGCTGCTCACTGCTCCGGTCATGTGTGCTCACTTCACCTGTGTGTGTGTATCTGTGTGTTTCACGGCACGGATGGGTTAAATGCAGAGGACCAATTCCGCTGTGTGCAAAACATAGTGGCAAAATGTATCACTTTCACTTTAAACTAGCTAGCTTTGCGCTCAGCCCTTATGAGTGATCGAGGCGTTAGAGTAACCACGCTGTAGAAAGGCGTTAGTAATTCTCACGCTACGACTATAAGTCGAGCTGTCCGTACTTTCCCCAGAAGATTCAACACAAGGGCCAGATTGTAAGGAAAGTAGTCTTTGCCATTTCGTCTTGTGATCTCAACCCGTTTTAATCCTCTTGTAAAGCCTTACTATCACGCAGCCTCCATCAGTGCGGCTAGAGGTAATTCCCAGCAGCTCCCAGCTGATAAGCCCCACAAGGATGTAGTTTACGTTTGTCAGGTCTCCAAAGCTGCAGTCTGTGATTCCACCACTGGCTAATCCAGACAACTCAACTGCAAGGTGTCTTGGGGCTAGGAATTTATCCCAGACAATGAACTGTTACACAATTCATTTTAATAGCAGGCCTTTTTTATTTCTGTGCCAGACTGCACAAAGAGGTCAATATTGTTTAGCCAGAAATGTTTTACTATGCAATTACTGTTCATATGTTGTGTCAGTGGTAATTACAGGGATGGTTAGTTGTTATTTTCTAAGCCTACAGCTGGTGTGAACACGCTAAGTTCAATATTTATTTTAATAGTTATTTGCTAAGCTGTTCACAGCTCAGTGCAGTGTCTCTGCTAATTTCTAAATCTGACGCTAGTTCAGGTCAGAAATTAACTAAATGTTTATTGAGGCTTCTTTGTACAGATAAAGTTTGTTAGTTTTTTAACTTTCTTCCAAAAAGAAATCCACTCGGCACCCTTTAGATTAAGGAAAAACTACAGGACAGTTTCCTCAAGTAAAGGAACAATGCTAATTGTCATCTTGGCTTTGGTTTTCTCCACTGTATTTCCGGCATGTCTAAGTGCCAAATAATGTGAAACTACTGTAATGATTCTTTCAAAGGTTAAACATTCTCAGTTTTCTAAAAAAAGGATTCTGGATTCTGTTCTGACTTGTAAATAATAGAAAGAACCCGGATATTTGGAACCTGGAAAGTGGGCAGTATGTTTAGTCTTCATTATTTGTTTACTTTCATATTCCATATGCTGTTACAGTGGCTTGCAAAAGTATTCATACCCCTTGAACTTGGAACCATTGGAATTTAATGTGAAAGACCAACACAGAGTGATATACACTTGTGAAATGGAAAGAAAATTATACATGATTCAAAACATTTTTTGCAAATAGAAAACGGAAAAGTGCAGTGTGCAAGAGTATTCCGCCTCCAATTATTTGTCCATTCCTCCTTTCAAAACAGCTCAAGCTCAGTCAGATTAAATAGAGAGCGTTTGTGAACAACAGATTTCAGATCTTGCTACAAATTCTCGATCGGGTTTGAGTCTCTGGTCCATTCTAAACATAAATATGTTTTGTTTTAAACAAATCCATTGTAGTCCTGGTTTTATGTTTAGGGTCGTTGTCCTGCTGCAAGGTAACCCTTCGCCCCAGTCTCAAGTCTTTTGCAGAATCCAGCGTTTTAAATTATGGCCAAACAGTTAAATTCTGGTCTCATCTGACTAAAGCACCTTGTTCCACATGTTTGCTGTGTCCCCAACATGGCTTCTGACAAACTCGAAACGGGGTTGTCCAGTGGACATATTCCCCCACTTGAGCTGTGGATCTCTGCATTTTGTCCAGAGTCACCATGGGCTTCTTGGCTGCATCTCTGATCAGTGCTCTCCTTATTCGGCTGGTAAGTTTAAGTGGACGGCTTTGTCTTGGTTGGTTTACAGTTGTGCCATACTCTTTTTATTTCCGGATAATGGATTGAACAGTGCGCCATGAGATGTTCAAAGCTTGGGAAATCTTTTTATAGCCTAAGCCTGCTTTAAACTTCTCCACAACCTTATTCCTGACCTGCCTGGTTTGTTCTTTGGACTTCATGAGGCAGTTTACTCCACAATATTCTCTTAACCAACAACTGAGGTTGTCACGGAGCAGCTGTATTTATACTGAGATTAGATTACACACAGGTGGACTCTTTTTAGTCATTAGGCATCTTTTTAGGCATCCTGGGTCTTTTCTATGTGGAGTTTGCTTGTTCTCTCCCTGTCTATGTGGGTTTCTTAAGAGTACTCCGGTTTCCTCCCACAATCAAAAAAAAATGTTACAGGTTAATTGGTGTCTTCATATTGCCCTTAATGTATGTGTGTGTGTGCACCATTTGGTTGAGTGGGGCTCTGTTTAATATTAAGCTACATAGGAAACGAATTAATGAACATATTACTGAATGAATGGTTTTGCTTAACATACACTCACTGGCCACTTTATAAGGTACACATGTTAAATTTCTAGTTAACACATATATCTAATCAGCTAATCACTTGGCAGCAACAAAATTTATTTGCTAAAGCATCAGAATGGGAAAGAAAGGTGATTTAAGTGACTTTGATCGTGGCATAGTTGTTGGTATTTCAGAAACTGCTGACATACTGGGATATTGAGAAAAATTTACAGAGAATGGTCTGAAAAAGGAAAAAAAATGTCCAGTGAGTTGCATTTGTGTGGATGAAAATGCCTTATTGATGTTAAAGGTCTGCCACGAAGTATGCCACAAAGACTTAAGGCAGTTCTGATGGCAAAAGTGGGTCCAACCGTTTACTAGCAAGGTGTACCTGGATAAAGTGGCTGGTCAGAGTACACTTTATACATTTTACATGTCTTTTAGTGTCAGCCTTACTATTGGACAGATTGGCACTGGTACTAGCGATCCATCATTTTTCAGAGAACAGGCAGCTAATACTCAGCATTATCTGACTCTTGAAGCTTACCGGTGCACAATCTGATACTACATGTCTAATTTAATGCAGTGAAGAAATCTCTCAAAAAGGAACAAGCTTGATTGTAGTTCTATCATACAATCAATCTATCTGTCTGCTTGCTTATTTATTATTGTCACAATGGGATTCGGGTTCAAAGCATGAACTTTTCTGTGGAAGATAAACAGCGGGCATGGTTAGAGGAAAAAATGAACCAAGTGCCAGAGTCAATTTTACCTGTTTAATGTTGTTTAATCTCAGGGTGACTGTAGCGGGTCTAATGTTCTTCAAATGTTGGAGTGAAACCTTCCAACCTATTACTAGCAAGCTGAACCTAATAAAGTGGATAGTGAGTGTATGTTATATCTAGAAGGCCCAGTTCCTGTTGAGCATTTAAGAGATTTGATAGCATAAATTCAAAAAAGGTAAAAAAGGACTGAATAAAAAAATAATATTTATTCATTCAGTTTGTTCCGCTTACCATATTGATTGTGTTGTGTGCTAGTCGGTGTCCGACCGGCGGCTTGAAGGCAGGTACAACCCTAGACAGGGCGCCAATCCACAATCACAAAATATTGGCCACTTAAAGACACCAATTAACCTAGAATGCATGTTAAATTCAGAAAAAAACTGGAGCACTCGAAGAAAACTCGCATGAACACAGAGCCTGTGGGAGAACATGCAAACTCCACACAGATGTTTCCTGAGATATCCCACCTGGGGATTGAACCCGCTGCTTTTTGCTGAGACGCGATAGCGCTACCCACTACTCCACCATGCTGCCCTAAAGCAAGAAAATGACATTAAATAAACGACATTAACCAAAAAATAAATCATGCCATGAATTTTTTTGTCAGACAAACGGGCGTAGGGGGTGAAAGCATTAACATTATAAATAGACACACTTCTGTTAAACATGTTGTCATTTTAATGTTTGTGTGCTGTCAGTGTCTCAAAAACTGCATGAGGAGATACACACAGAATATCAGTTAAAATGATACTACTACTACTACTACTACTACTACTACTACTACTACTAGGCTCCTTGTTTCAATCCTGATGGCAGTCAATATTTATGTTATCCATGTAGAATATGGGTTTAATTCGGGCTCTCTGTTCTTACCTCCTGCAAAGAACGTCTCTATCAATGGAGAGGCTAACTTTTTCCCAGGTGTATATTTTTGTGTGCAAGATGTCATATAAAGGACCGGAATCCTTACATTTTGTATTTCTACCTTTCTCCCAGTGTTCCCAGGACACGTTCAGGATCCAGAACCAGTATAAAGCATAAATTCATTCATCAATTTTCATTCATTCATTTCTTCTTCCTACAAAGGCTATAAAATCTACAAAGGCTTATGGGTCAGCTAAGGGCCCAACCAACAATCCTGGTGCAAGGGCAGGAATAAGCCTAGACAAGGCACTAATCCATTATAGAATACACAAACACACAGTCACACACATTTACACATTAAGGACTACTTTAGATCCCCACCCGGGGATTGAACCTGGTAATTCTTGCTGTGAGGTGAGAGCACTACCCTCTGCGCTACCGTGACGCCCGGATGAAGCTTAAATAAAATTTTCAATTGAACGAAGAGAGATATCCCATTGGATTAGTTTGAACCCATTTATTTAACCATCCAGAACCAGTTACAGTTCAGCTGTAAAACCATTTTGAATGCAAATGGAACAAGCTAAATAGTTTTAAAAACCATTAGGAACACCAAGTAGGAGCCTATAATGTTTTTAAGCAGGAGAGAATGTGTGAGAGCAGACAACTAAACAAATGTGACCGCTAAACAAGACCCTGAGATTAGAGTGATTGCAATATTTCCAGGTACTAATCTTATATATATATATATAATGATCACTGGATTAAGAACAGCCAGCTCATAATGGGTTGATCAAACCTTTTTATTGATTATGTCATTCAGACATTAGGGAACAGACTCTACACGGTGGCGAACATTCTCCATGTAAACATATCTCCAGCCGACCCAGCTAATGTGTGATCTTTAGCTGGAAGTGTGTTGATGATTTCTCCACTCTTGTTACACCAGTTATACTGTTGTATGGGGACAGTGCACCCGTGCAGCTCCGGCAGAAACCCTTCATGCTCCAACTATTTGTCCGCATCAGAGTTGCTCAATTCGCTCCATTATCTACACTGCTACATCTTGCCTTTGTCTGTGCATTGGATAGATTAATACATACGAGAGCCCCTATTAATTGGTGGATTTTTATCTGTGATCATATGGCATCAGCCAAGTGTCCTTAATCTAATGATTGTTCAGTGCAGAAGTAAGCACATTACTGTAGCTGTGGTGGCCTCGTTTTATTTATTTCCCTCATGGCCAATGTAAATATCCTCAAAGTCACAGAGGAATAGATAGTGAATATCCACCTTATCAGCATTTTTTTCTCAATTCTGAAACTCAGCAGAGTCTGTGGCCCAATCAGAGGCATCTCTAGACAATCTAGCATGTGTTCTGTGACACCCACCAGCTCCTCTTTAGGGCAGAAAGGGTGACTTTCCAGCCAAATCGCTGCACAAGCTAGATTTGGTTATATGTTCTGTTGAATAATGCATCACAGGCAGCAGTGCGTTCCTGGACTTGTCCTCTTTATCCCTGACCTCCTCCACTGTTTGGCCTCCTGATGAGCCTCCACTCCGCGATGATTACGCGCCTGTCGCTTTTTCTTTTCTTTTCTGGGTGACTGGGTTTGTGTATAACAGCATGTGAAGTGGCATATTGGTGATGATTTGTACCCTGGGCATTATGATATGCCAATTAGAACAGATTAGACTGTATCTGATCATTTACAGAAAAATCGTTCACGATCTACTATAGTTCTGTTTTTATAACTCTTGTGATAACAGAACAGCACGGTGGCCAAGTCAGTTAAATCACATCTCTGCTCCATTCTTATGCTCAGTTTGCACCTCAGCAAGGTATCTTGGCCACCTCTTCATGACTAAATGCACTGAGTTGCGGGCATGTGATTGGCTAATTAGATATTTGCGTTAACAAGCAATCAAACAGGTGTACCTAATAAACTGGTTGGTGAGTGTAGGAATCTATAGTGTCAGTAAGTTTTCCACCATGTTTAAGTTATCAGGATAGATTTCTCTGGATTGTCCTATAATATACAACCCAAAGTGATTTATTTCCTCTCTCTCTTTCTCTCTCTCTCTCTCTCTCTCTCTCTCTCTTCATCCATCTTTCCTGTGAGACGTTTATCTGGTATGACGTTAACGGAACAATATGATGGCACAGACCATTGTCTAGAACCTGTTGTTTGATTGTTGTTTGATTGACTGTGTGTGTATTCATGCGTGCATATGTGTTTCTGAAAAGATCCTTTCAGCTAAAACTAATGTGTACCAGGGTGCAGGGCATTAAGCTGGCCCACGCCTCTGTTGACTCAGCACTTTCTCTGTCCGCATTGGCTCTTCTGTCTAAAACTCTATAAAGAACTTCATCTCTAACGGCCATGTCGATGTATCAGCTGCGTATGTGCGTGCGCTCATGTCTGTGTGTTTTGGATCCGAGAGTGCAGTCTGTATTTGTGGAATGGGAGGAGATGCCATTTATTACTAGGCGTCTGTCAAAGATGGATTAAAGCTGACTCAGCAGTGTTATCATTTTGCGTTTAATGTACGACATACGACATAAACATAACTTCGTACTGCTATGGCATAGAACTTCTAATCTGTGTGTATAACCATAATGTTACACACTGAACGATCACTGGATTAGGAATAGCTGGAGGATGACGTGTGATCACCAGTAAAGTGCCTTAATTTAGCGTTTCATATAAAGTGCTACTTTAAACAGCTATGTAAAAAGGAAGTGACTTGAACGGAGTTGTTGTGTCAGTGTTTTAACAACAGTGACACTCGTGGGCTGTTCCTGCACCATAGGTCGATCCGAGATGCTAGTATCGCACTAGCGAGAAGAGCCGGCAGAGCTGCTGCTGGGTCATTTTGTGTATGGGGGATGTTCAGAGTCTCTTACCAATGTATACATGCTCTAATACCTCAAAAAAGGGTGGACTAAGCTGTTAGTAGCCATGTGTACCTAATCAAGTGATCATTCCTTGTGTTAGCATTGCTAGTAATTGCGTGTGTGTGTAAAATAACGGAGCCCTGTGCTATGACCACATATACACTATTTCATTTCTTTTGGAATTTGTGTTGTCAGTGGGGGATTTCTGTTGTGGCGCCTTCAAGTTGACGAGCCAAACTCAGTCAGGCTAAGCATCACACACACACACACACAAACACATGCACACACAAATACACAATCTACTGCCAGACTGTCTTACAGTTTTGCTCTTCATCAGCAGCTCTCCTCCAAAACTTTTTTTTTTTGGCTAATCTGATCAAACACACAGACGGACAGATTCTGTTCAGCGTCCAATTACGTTGAAGGTGAATGTGTAGTGTTTACTGTCAAGGCAACCAAGCATGGAGGAGGTAGCTGGAGCTCTCTTGATGCGAGGAGACTCAGAGAGCGGTGATGAAATTCATTAGTGCGCCCCGAACATATAGTGCTTGTATGGCACTATATTGTTAGTTCTCATAATACTTCTACTTATTATTTGTGACATACACTCACTGCCACTTTAATAGGTACACTTGCTAGTAAAAGCTTAGACCTCCTTTAGCTTTCAGAACTGCCTTAAATCTTTCATGCTCTTTTACCAGAGATGTTGTTCTGCATTCCTTCGTTGTAACAAGTGGTTATTTGAGTTACCGTTGCCTTTCGTTTATCTGGGGTCAGTTATGGCTTAATGTTTAGGACCCCAGGAGATCACTGCTTTGATCCCCACTCATTTTCTCCCTGGGTTAGCATGGGTTTTCTTCGACTGCTCTGGTTTCCTCCTGTATTCCAAAAACAGTTCGGATGTGTATGACCGTGTATTCTCTATGAGGGAGTGATGTCTTGTTTTTTCCTGCCCTTGCTATCAGAATTTTCAGGTGGGCACCTGTGTGTAAGCAGAAGATAATGATTGAATAGTATGATTTGTTTTTTATTGCCTCATGCCTACCCTGAGGTACATACTCAAAATGTGAAGGTTTTATGGGCAGAAGATAGAGACCAGAATACTCTAAACTTCTAATTGCGCAGCACGACAAGCGATGTATGGAACTACGCAGAAACTAATAAGCATTAAAGTAAACGAAGCAGGATTTTGCAGCAATTACGGGTCGAACGTGTGGAATAATAAACAGCCCTTATAAAAGCCAGTCAGCCATTCCAGGAAAATAAGTTCGACCCAAGCTGAGGACGTGTCCTGTTCTGATAAAGTGCTGTGGCACTGCTGAGCTTTCAAGTGCCATTAAACTCTCGATTTAATGGCATTCGATCTAATAGCAGGTTAACAGCTCATCATGGAGCCAAGGTGTTTATTTTTGAATGAAATTAAAAACACTTTTTGAGTGCACACCTGGACTACAGCGCACATACTGTATGATAGGGCAGCTGTGGCCTAATTGATAGGGTAGAGGGCCGGGGACTGAAAGATCACTGGTTAGATCCACACTCTAGGCAAATCATGGTTAACATGCTATTGAGCAAGGCAACCAAGCCCCACCCCTTCCCAGTGCGCCTCAATCGGGGCAGTAGACTGCTCCGGGTGTTCTGAGTGCACCGCTGAATGGGTTAAATGCAGAGAAT
>JAOUQV010000038.1:1301359-1312613 GCA_028565295.1 Aspidoras spilotus
CATGTGATGCACACACACACACACACACACACACACACACACACATATATATATATATATATAATATTATTATATAGGGTGGCACGGTGGCACAGTGAATAGTTTGCCCGGGTTTTCTCTGGGTTTTCTGGTTTCCTTCCGCGTCTCTAAATTGCCCATTAGTGTGTAAATATGATTGTGTGTGTGTTTTGCGCTCTTTCCTGCCCCCACGCCCTGAGTTCCTGGGTGGGCACCGGCTTCCCTGTGACCCTAAAACTAGGATTAAGAAAATGTATTAATGAATAATTTATTATATATTATTATCACAGAGAGGGACAACTCTAGAAATTTATCCGGGTGCCCCAGTTTACTCCTGCATTCCAAAGACATGTGTTAATTGGTTAATTGGTTTCTTTTAAAGTGGCTCTTACAGTGTAACTGTGTATGATTGTGAGTGTGCCCTACGATGGAGTGGCACTTTGTTTAGGGTTTTTCCTGCCCTTGTGCCCAGAGTATACCTTTATGTCATCAAGTGTTCCTAGCAATGCGCTGTGGATTTTGTTTTCTGACTGATGTAATGGAAAACGTCAGCTTGGTTCTGAAGAACTGAAACCCGAAACTGCTGAAGCAGATACAGTAAATAATGTCTGCGCCTGTTTTCATTCGTCGTCACTGGCTCACTGAGAGAGGAAGCCAAGTGCGTATGGAGAAAAGCACCAATTTTTCCGGCGAAGTCCGTGTCCTATGCGGCGTCTTCCATTGTGTTGTGTCATTGCACTTTGTTTCAGTATTTTTCTTTTTCTCTTGTGTATGTGTCAGGGTGATAATTTCAATTTCAGTGTCCTCTCTGAAGGTGGACACAGAGTCAGCACCAGTGCCCAATGCATTTGTTTACACCGAACGTTGTTGTTTTTTTTTCTCATCTTTTTTCTCCCTGGCGGTGTTATGGATGGAATAAAAGGAGACAGGGACGATTAGAATGAAAGAACGAGAGAAGGAGAGAGAGAGAGAGAGAGAGAGAGAGAGAGAGAGACTCCTTGAAATGCTTGTCTGCCTCGTGTGGCTTAAAGTGCTGTCAGTTTGTCAAGAGGTGACAAAAAAATAAAAGCACAACAGCTATTACACTGTCTGCTTCTCTTCCATCTCACCTCCACTGCTGTTTTCGAAGTTATAATAATACACAGGCTTTATATATATATGCAGCTACAAATCAGAAAAAAGTTGGAACGGCAGTCTCATGATGAGCTCAAGGTTACGTCCATACACAAAGTTATATTCATAGCACACAAATCATGGACAATTTGGCATGCCCAATACACCTAGCATGCATGTCTTTGGACTAGGGGAAGAGAAGCCGGAGCACTCATACTAATCCGGGCGTACACAGGAACACTATGCAAACTCTATACAGAAGTCCCACCCTGGAATCATGTTTTCTGTAAGGTCACAGCACTACTCACAACCTTTTTTGCACCAAATTGTGATTATAATCATCCGTTTGAAATGCACGGTGGTTCAGTGGGTAGTGCTGTAGCCTCATAGCAAAAAGAACCCAGGTTTTATCCCCAGGTATTCTTCACAATCTTTAAGGCAAATGTGCAGTTCAGCAACTACCTTTTTTTGTGTAGCTAACTACTTTTATTAATAACTCCCCACTCTAATTATGCAGCGCAGATCAGTAGCATGACTGAGCGCAGGAGGAGGGCGGGACAAGATTAGCCTGATAAATTGCGCATGCCATGTGGCTAGTTGCTTCTGAAAGGAAGTGTTTGCCCAAGAGCCTAGTTTCATACTCAGGAAGAGGGCACATGTCAGGGCACAGTGTCTCTGTTCTGCTTCAGCAAGTGTGTGTTTGTGGAGAAAAAAGAGAGAGAGTACAGCATGATGGAGGAATAAATAACTTTAGGCATAAAACGTCTGCAGACGTGCTTTAATATGAATACAATCAAAAATGTAATTTGTATAGGCAGCGTACTGCTTTTGCTTTACACCAAGAAGTATCTGGGTTCGATCCCCGGGTGGGACGACTTGGGAAATTTCTGTGTGGAGTTTTCTTCAGCATTCCAGATACATGCATGCTCGGTTAATTGGTGTCTATACTCTGGCCCTTAGTGTATGACTGTGATTAAGAGCGTGTGCCTTACAATGTGTTGGCTTTCTGTGTAGTGTTCTTTCTCTTGCACCAAGAGTTGCCAGGTGGGAACTGGATGGCCCACGTGTGGATTAAATAATTTTACAGCCTATGTAATTGAACTGATTGGATTACAGACATTAATTTAAATGTATTATTACTGGCTCGAGAAGACAAGAAAGGCAATAGTAGCTCAAATAATTACTTGTTATAACCAAGGAATGCAGAAAACCATCTCTGTTGAAAGCATGCTACGAAGAATTAAGGCAGCTCTAAAATAGGGTTGATAACCGTCCCGGGACATCAGGATTTATGGGAAATTTTGATTTGTCACGTCCGGGACAGCTCCAGTCACCAATCACAACCTTATTGGCCAATAACGTGCAATTCTTGCATAGTAAGCAAACAACGATACCACCCTTCCCCCCCACTTTTGCACAAGAAGGGAACACTGTTAACAACCCAACAAACCCCCTTCCCACTGCCCCGCTCTCGCATAAAAAGCTAACACCGGTAGCACCGCAAACCTGCTGTCCTGGTTTTTAATTAATTGGACCTGGCAACCCTATTCTAAAGGCAAAAGGGGTACAGTCTTTTTCTAGCAAGGTGTACATAAGACAGTGACCAGTGTGTGTATATATGAATAAAATAAACTTGCAGACCGATATCCGAGCTATTGTCTTAGCCAATAAATCCACACCATCTGAGCATCTTTTGCCATGTGTTGAAATGAGGTGCATTTTTAAAGCATGTATATACTAAACCCAGATGCATGCTTCTCCTCCATCAGGTGCAAATAAAGCATCAATACGACCCCGAAGGACAGTTCCCAATGAGTTCTGAGTGAAGCCTAATTGGCACAACGGAGGGTTAAACTTCCAAAAAAGAGCACTTAGTTGTGATTCTGTCTGCATCCTTTGGGGATGCGCTCTCCCACTTTCACTTTTTTTTCTCTTTCATGCTGTACCTTTTGCTAGAAAAGGAGGCTGCAGAACGCCATCCATAATGTATGTGTCACACTTTTAGTGTTTTTTTAAACAAATCTTGTCCAAAACACACATTTATTTTTTATAAGGTACTGTAGACAGACGGAATACGCAGAGAGTCCTGTGGGGAATCTGTCATCCAATCACTCATTCTTTCTTTCTTGTTGTTTATTTTTCCTCCAGTGCGCTTCGACGAGTGTGGACGAGAAAGGCGAGTGAGCTTTGAATGCAGCCTGCCTTCAGATTTCCGGATTGAGGTCACCGGGGAGGTGTTGGCCCTCTGGAAGCTGCAGCCATCTTCATTCTCTGAATCCTCTTTGTCTCCATCTCCGCTGATTCTTACAGCACGGGATGACTCCACACAGGAGCACTGGCAAACTAAGATCCAGTTCCGACCATCTGGAGACTATGCGTCACAGGTATGAATCTGGGATAAAAAATATATATAATTGCATTTGGAATCTTCATCTGGCGACATGTTTTATCTAGTTTATGTTAGAGTTCTTTCTTGTTTTTTTTTTCTGTCCAACTTTTCTTCATCAGTTTGTAAACATTCAGGTTGGCACAGTGCTGCAGTGGGTAGCGCTTCCACCTAACAGCAACTAGTCGCATGTTTTGTGTCTGCCTTGTGTATGTGTGCCCTTCAATGGAGTAATTCTCTAGCATACTTTACCGTGGTCCTGACTAGGATTAAGGGGTTAAGAAATTAAATGGATGGATACATTCATTCAGTTTGACCCCCCCCAGAACTGCAAAGTACTGCTGCTCAGTATGTTTATCTCTATCCCATGGAGATAAACTGTGCTGCCAACAATTTTTTATGCTAAATAGAACACATACAGAATCAGAGGGAGATGAGACATTTTTAATATTAGCATGACAATATTACAAAAGTTGGGATGGGGCATCAAAAAGCTGGAAAAACTAATTAACTGTGTGATGTTATTATAACCAAAAGGAACTTGCTTTTAACCCCACAAAGATAAATATTTGTATATTCCAAATAAGTAATTAATTAGTTTAATGTGATACTTTATTGATCCCAGTAGGAAAATTCTTTCTCTGCATCTAACCCATCGATTGGTTGCCACAATTGAGGTGCAAGGGATACAGAATATCATCTCTGTTGAAAGTATGCCATGAAGAATTATGGCAGTTCTGAAGGCAGAAGGTGGTCCAACATTTGACTAAGAAGGTGTACCTAATAAAGGTACATGATGAGTGTACTTAGAGTAATGTAAGATAACCATCTATTAGAGGTTTGTGTATGCTGTGTATACATGGTAGATGCATATTTATGGTTTTGGAACTGCTTGAGCAGCTCAGTGACCATGATGGCTTTCCCAGCAGGATTGTCCAAAGCAAAGCAATGTCCAAAAATATTTTTTGTCTTTACTTTAAAATACAATACTTCAAAAACTTTTAATACTACTGTCCTGTTATACGCCGTCATCACTTCGCCATGGTTGACTGCACGGATGAGTCTGCTTTCTTGAATGCCCTTTGTAACTAATTAATATTAAACTAAGAAAATACAATCGTGCTTGAAACGTAGCAGACAGAACATTTAGTTACGATTTTCTTAACAGAACGGATAGCAACACGGCTCCATGTGGAACACCTAAAAAAATAAATCACATTCTGCTTTGCTCTCACTGGCCACTTTATTAGGTACACCTTGCTAGTAAAAGGTAAGACTAATGTTTGCCTTTCAACTGAGATGGTATTCTGCATTCTTTGGTTGTAACACATGGTTATTTGGGTTACAGCTACTTTTTATCATATCGTGCCCATTCTCGCCTGACCTCTCACATCAACTGGGCATTTTCGTCCACACTGGATATTTTCTCTTTTACTGATTATTTTATGTAAATCCTAGAGATGGTTGTGAGTGCTCCAAGTATCTTATAGATTGTATGCCTCTTGCCAGGCGTTCCTAATCCAGTTATTGTTCAGCGTACAAACTAAGAAGGTGGGAATTTTTCAAATGCAAACTTGACACTAAAGAATCAAACCATACACAATCATATAAAGCTGATATACAGTATGTTGGCTTTACCTTATGGCAATATGCAAACCGGAGCTAGCACGAGTACCTTTTTTGAGAATGACACGCTGGTCCACACCAACTGTTTTGCCATATGGTTTTATTGTTCCTACGCAATCATTCCATGCACTTGCATACCATTTGACTAGAATTACAATCACCGCGACTGATAATTACCAAATGAAATGAAAAGAACATTTTTAAATGACTGCACATAATAAGCATTAACCTTAACAGCTCTAACAACGGTAAAAAGTAAAATGCTCCTCATGCTTATGCTCTTGCGCTTCCGTCGTCTTGACACCTTTGTATCAAGGACAAGAAGCATCGATTGTTAGCAAAACATCCAGAGTTCCTGTCATCCATCTGTTTTCTTTCTGCTTTATTGCTCTTGAAATACTTAACTGCGATTTCACGGTTCTGAGAAAGGATGCTTTCTGCGCGAATAGACGCGCTGCGATTAAAATCTCACATCTGTCAGTTTGTGGATGAACACAAACTTAGATGAAACAACTCGGGGAGTGATGAAGGAGAAGAAACACAAATCAGATTTAAAAAGACAGAAAGAAAACAGGTTTCAGTAGGTTTAGGGCGAGATTGACGGGGATTCATCTATCCATACATTATCTTATAGCTCGGAGTGACGATTTTCATGGTTGTAGCCGAAACTTTGACCCATTTACGGTAAATGCCCTGCCAGGGATCTCTGTGCTATGTTAGTGTGCATGTATACAGTATGTGGAAGTGTGAGAAGTGTGAGGGAGTTAGATATTTGCAAACTTCTTACATACAGATGTGTACATGGTTTGGATTTATTATAATAATAATATTAATTAATTCATTTCTAGGCTAAAAGTTACACTAAATGGCAGATCGTGTCCAGTGTACATTCCTCTTAGTGGGAAAAATCTCACTCACTCACTCTATGCACTTTGCTATGGCTGGATCAAAAGGCACCGACATTGTGGGCGCCTTTGGCACCTGGCTTGGGTGAGCAATCGGATCACATTCACAGGTCTTCCGAGCTTCTCTCATTTTTGACAGTCCACTATGTTCTTAGAACTCTACTATTACTCCATTGTTCCGATGGTGTTCAGGTCAGCGCTTAATAATATGCAATAAGAGATCCCCATTCATGCTTAGGACATAGGCAAGCCCGGCACTTTTTTTTACATCCAGGACATTCCAGGATCTGACTTTCTTCTTCCACCGGATACGTAGAATACTCCTTAAATATTTGCCCTCAGACTTTCCAGCATGATGTCAGTCTTCTTATTGGTTCTTCATATCTCTATCATAAAAATTTTTATACAAAGCCAAGAAAAATTTAAAAAGGTCCGGTCTTTGGGGACCAGATTTGGCAAGGAAGTTACTTTTCCCAGGCTCTGCATCATTCACAGGACATCACTGCCACACGCACACACTTATAGTTAAAGCTATATGAGTGTGTGAGTGTGTGTCATCTCTTAGCCATATGGAACACATCACCTTGTTAGGTTATATATAAAATGGCAAACGTTCCTTAAAATTAGGAGGTGATGAACTCATTTGCACTTGTTCAGCACTCGTGGTGAGATCGTGTTTGTAACGTAAGACACTGGGGAACAGAATTTTTTTCCTTCCTTTTGCCCCTCCTCTCCTTTCTCTATCTCTCGCTCTCTCCCCCACAGTTTTAAATGGTGTAAATTGTCTGGGTTATAAAGAGTCGACTGTTACATCCCTAGTGCAATCTTTATCCCTCACCATGCTGTTTTTTTCCCCCTGTCTTGATTGGATTCTCACCCTGTTTTCTGCATTTTTTTCAGTTTCTAACCCTCTCTGTCTTCTCCCTGCACCTTATCTTTGGTGTCGGTTTGTTTCTTCTTTTTAGACCTCTGTTTGAGCATCACATGATATTCTAGAAATAGCCATAAGAAACACAATTAATTTTAAAGCTTTTTACGGACGATTTAAAGCTTCTTACATGCACAAGCAGTAAGGTTCGGGGTATGTTTATAGGAATATTGCAACGTTTTTTTTTAATTAAAGCTACACCTTAAAATTCCATCCCATAATTTCTACATGCTTTATCAGTCTGGGCTTTCATAACCTAAATTTACAAGTACAGGGGTTAGACAATGAACCTGAAACACCTGGTTTTAGACCACAATAATTTATTAGTATGGTGTAATTTATGGTGTAATAATTTATCAGGATAGTGGCCAGGTCACTACGTGATGCTGGTGGAGGAAAACGTTTCCTGACTTGCTCCTCCAAAACACCCCAAAGTGGTCACAGATGTGCCAGCAAGACGTGCAACAAAAAATGTCCTCTTTTGGGTATGTCACCCATAATGTTGTGTGCATTGCAATATTTTGAGCAAACCTGTGCTCTTAGCCTGCCAATTGAACCTTCACACTCTGCTCTTACTAGTGCAATGTGTAATTAATGAAGACTGGCCACCAGGATTGTCCAATTTAGACATGAAACCTCCCACACTTAAATGACAGGTGTTTCAGTTTCATTGTCTAACCAATGTATATACACAGTTAAGCACAGATTACCCTGCAGATATATGCAGAAATATGTACAAAATAGCATCAAATTACAGCTTTTCTGTAAATCATAATACATTCAATTTATATAGCGACTTTCAAGGTACTCAAAGACACGTTACATCATAACAATAAACACATGCAATACAGTAAGGTTAAGAAAACATAATTAAATAACGTTATGAGTTTTTAGTAGAGATTGAAAGTAAAGAGACAGAGAGAAGAGAAGATGGAGGAGAGTGGGGCAGCCACACTAAATGATATTACATCCAAGGAGAACAGCCTAGATCTAGGTATAGCCAGCAGGCCAGCATCGGATGATCTAAATGAACACAGGGGAGTGTAGGGGGTCAGCAGGTGGAAAAGATAAACAGGGGCAAGTCCATGAAGGGCTTTAAAAGGCAAAAGCAGAATTTTGAATTGGATGCACTTATGCACCGGAAGGCAATGCAGTTGCTCTCGAACCGGGGTGGATGTAAGGATCCTAGCCGAAGCGTTTTGAATCAGTTGTAAAGGTCATTTTGTTTTGTTAGGAAGACTGTAGAAAGCAGTGAGTTGCAATAGTCCAGCCGTGAAGTAACAAAAGCATGGAGCAAAACATCTGCTGTCTGAGGTAAAATCATGGGGCGATAAATGCACAACGGTAAATGTAAAAAGGTTTGATTTTAAAAAGACCACAAACAGGTGAGCTGCCTCCACATCACCCGGGAAGCAACTGAGGGGTTAGGGCACTTCAGCCATTTTTCATCTTGGCGGTACTGGGAACAAATCCGGGGACATTCCGGTTGCAAGACTGGTTCCTTAACCACAAGCTGAATAAAATGTAAAAAAAAAAACGACAGTGTGCAGAAAAATTTTTGACCCACCCTTGTAAAAGAAGTGAACATTTTATCTGTTTATTTAGAGCTGAGTGTAGATATGTTCTAAATATATATACTCGCTCAATGCTAGGATACATTTATTGTAATATCTCACATATTGTCTTTCTACATACCCCCTCCTTAACCCACCAAATCATATCCCATGATTCCCTTGTGCTTTGTCAGTAGGAGGATGTATCCGAGCTTTTCATAGCCTAAAACTATTCAGTGTAATGAATACAAGCTGCACAACGTGGCAGCTCCTCCTCATTAAGCACCGCATCTCCTGCAGATTTGGGCTTTTAATGATGTCGTTAATCGTAGCACTCATTGTATTCATAAAGGATGTGCCAGCGAGTAAAATGATACGCAGGCTCCATGTAAAGATGTATATGAATATAAAAAGTGTAAACACAAGTGCTTGCTGATGAGGATCCTGGACTGTGTCATTTACATATCATATTAAATAATTAAGGGTGCACCGATACCACTTATGGTCAGCCCAAGTACAATACGTAGATATGTGTATTTGCCGATACTGAGTAACGATACCAGTATAATTAATATGATTATTATTAATAATGTCAATAAAATCTGATCTGTGTTTATACTTTTATGTTTTATCTGATTGTTTTTAACTCCTCTTTTTGACAGATTTAGCAGAGCACAGTTTGCAGTCTGCTTTACTTTTGTCGCCATTGCGCATTCTAAAATATAAAATTTGATAAATAACAGCCTACATCGCTCATTGTTTTAACAATTTGAGAGTAAAGCATGGTGGGAAATATGGTACATATTATTAGGTTAACTGGCTGAGACATGTATCCTACTCCCTCTCACCTACCTGCGATTATCTCTCTTGTAGTTCCACCTTTGTTTATATTAATGTCTCCGTAACAGCATTTTTAATTTTGGATTTTCATTTTTTTATTTTATCAATGAAATGTCGCAGAATAAATACCTTGTCAAATCGTTTTATTTTGGTTATTCTCTATGTGAGCAGTTCTTACTTTTTTGGTATTACCCCGGAGCGCAGAGAAACTAACATTCTCTCTCCCTCCCTGAATTACGAACATGCACACCTAAACGAAGATTTTCCAAATACGGTTTGGGACAAAATGATAATAAAATTCAGGAAAAGTATCAATTACCACCTATCCACTAAATGAAAAAGGTTACATTTACATTGCTGTATGTTGCTGTGAAGTAGTTTGGGTAACATAGGAACATAGTAACATCTGCTTAATCATGAAGGAAAATCTTACGTTTCTGTAAAGTGCCATCGTGTGTCGTGCTATCAGTGCAAATTTTATAATCGCATCCCTTGTATTATTCTTCATGTTAATGAATTTACAAGATAAAAATAATCTATGCAAGTTCATTATTAGGGATCAATGTGCACAGTGACATGGACGGTACCGACTCAAAGTTCATATGCAATTAATGACATTTTCATCAAGCCCTCCTGGCTCACCGGATCTTCTCTAAGGTCAGAATTAAAAACGATCTCCCTGCTGTTCGTCATAAATCAGTGTGTGTTCACGTACTGCATCAGCAATTAGCTTCCATTTCAGCACAGAAAGTCGCACAGGCCCACAGGAGTGCATAAATCAATAACCAGTAAAGATTTATTCATTAACATCTTCATGACCTCTTATGTCTTCACAAGGTGCGACACATGTCATTTTGCCCTCAGGCCCAAAATAATGAGTGAAATCTGAGACTCATTTTTGTTTTATTTCAGTGGAATCATGAGCACTTTGTGTTTAAGAAATTCCCTGTCATACTAATGCTTTATCAGTGGGCATAATGGTGGCACACTGGTAATGCTGTGTTGCCTTACAGCAATAAGGACCCGGGTTCGATCTTTGGGTGGGGCTATGTGGGATATTTCTGTGTGGAGTTTGTACGTTCTCCTTGCATTTTTGCATGAGTTTCCTCCAGGTACTCCAGTTTCTCCCTACAGTCCAAAGATATTCATGAATTGGAGATGCTAAATTGTCTGGTTCTGAGCCTGAAAATGGTGAACGTTGCTTCAGGAAGGACATCCGACATAAAACATGTGCTAGATTAAAAGAATAAGTGACTCGCTGTGGTGACACATACTGGTACGGAAAAGACACAGGACTAAAGACTGATCTTTTATCGTTGTTTATGAGAACTAAAACACACAATGTGTTAAATTAGCATTCCGGTCTGTATCATCTTTTTCACTCACTATATTAGGTACAACTTACTAGTAAAACTTTAGGCTTTTGGCTTGAGAACTGTCAATTCAGAGTTCCCTGGTTGTATCAAGTTGTTAGTATAGTTTCTGTTGCCTTTCTAACATCTCGAACCAGCATGCCCATTCTCCTCTGACATCCACTCAACTGCTGATTTTTTTTTCCTTTTTGCACCGTTCTCTGAAACCTAGAAATGTTTATGTGTGAAAATCCCAGTAGATCAGCAGTTTCTCAAATATTCAGACCAGTCCGTCTGGCACCAACAACCATGTCACGTTCAAAGTCTCTTAAATCATCTTTCTTTCTCATTCTGATATTTTAGCAATTTGTCTTGACCACCTCTACATGCCTAAGTGCATTGTGTTGCATTCATGTGATCGGCTGATTTGATATTTGTTTTAAGATGTAATTGACAGGGCAGTCGTAGGCTTGTGGTTAAGGAACCGGCCTTGCGACTGGAAGGTCCCTGGTTCGATTCCAAGTACCGACAAG
>JAOUQV010000038.1:1638268-1654031 GCA_028565295.1 Aspidoras spilotus
GCCCGGTTTGTTGAAAGAGGATACATTTTACAATCCCCATAGCCTATACTGAATTGTCCATTATGTCCATTTAATCCATTACGATCTCATTTGAGATAATGTTCCTATTCAAAGTCACATTTTAAGTGTTGATAGCCAATTGTGTGAATCATGTGAGGCAGGTTCAAAGAATGTGACCGCCTTCATTAAGAGCAGGAAGTTTCCAATGCCTACACATTCAAACACTCTTGCACACAAAGGATCATTTTATGTTTATGAATGAAACACATATTATTAATTAAATGTAATATGAAATATCTTCTCCTGGGATAGCCAACAGGCTTTTGTGGAAAAGCTTGAGTTTTCCTATGAGTCTAAGAGCGATACCACCTGTAGCTAATGTATGCTACTAGCAGAGTCACTCTTGACAGTCAGGTCAAAGAGAAGGTTCCATAGGGAGAGCAATCACAACACCAGTTGGAACATTCAGTTAGACTATTTTTCCCACAGAATAATAATGGGTGTTAACTCATTTGTGCAGCCAACCATCGTGAGGTGATAAAGGCGTATGACATGACATATAAAGTATGTGTCATATAAACACAAAACTCAGTAGACAAACATTCAGGCACATATCAAACAATAGTGTAATATACTGTGTTGTCATTATAGGTACTCTTGAGGATTATTAAAACATTTCTTAGAAGCTGTTTCTGGGATTAAATCGAAATCAAGTACAGTATGGAATATCTGAAGGGCTTAACAAATGAAACATAAAAGATTCTCAAGGAAGACTGTTATTTTGGCAATATAAAGTATAGCCACTAATTTATAATTTTAAAATAATAGATATGGACAACCTATAACAAAAAATGTTTAATAAAAATTAGTGCAGCTAAAAGGTGGACTGGAGAGTTGAGTAGGAATCACAGATAATTATCTAATGCTAATTTATCTTTCCTTTAAGCCATTTGGTGGCGACGGCTGGTGTGATACGATCAACAACAGAGCATACTGCCAATATGATGGAGGAGATTGCTGTCCATCCACACTCTCTACCAAAAAGGTACGTTTTTCTACCAAAGAAATTATATTAAAAAATATACAATGATTTAATCAATTAAATCTTTAACACAATGATTATGCATTCAGTTATGTTGTTTTACTCTGTTATCCTGCAGTTCATTCTTCAAGGTTCCAGCCTACATGTCAAATAAGGATTATTTTTTGCAAATTTTTGCAAATTGACACAAGTTTGGGGAAATTACCAGTTCTGTTAATAGCTGTGCTCTATTTTAATAGCATTAATAGACCAATGCCAAAAGTAAGGGCCTAACTGACTGTGACTGTGACTTGCTGACATAACACACATGAATTGTATGAATTGTGTTAATGGGTATAAAATAACATATAATGACTGTGATTATATAATATTGATGCACACACAAATCAGTGTAATTAACAGGTTAATGCCATGGAAACTAACACACCTCCGTACCACCAGAGATGCTAGTTTTTTTAACTTTGCGCTGATAACAAATTGGTCAGTTCTTTTCCTTTTTGGCCCAGAGGACTTGACGTCCATGTTTTCCACTTTTCCAACTGTGTTCTCTGTCAGTGGTTTTCTGAAGTGTTCCTGAAACCATATGGTAATATCCATTACAGAATGATGTTGGTTTTTAATGCAGTGCCACCTGAGGGATTGAAGGTTACAGGTACTTAACGATGGTTGTCATCCTTGCCGCTTACTTGCAAAGATTTCTTCAGATTCTCTGAATCTTTTGATGATATTATGGACTGTAGATGATTAAATCCCTAAAATTCCTTGCAATTGCATGCTGAGAAATTCTGTTCTTATACTATTGGTCTATTTGCTCACGCAGTTCTTCACAAAGTGGTGAACCTTGCCCCATCCTTGCTTGTGAATGACTGAGTTTTTTAAAGGGATGCTCCCTTTATATCCAATCATGACACTCACCCGTTTTCAAATAGCCTGATCATCTGTGGAATGTTCCAGACAGGTGTTTTTAAGCAATCTTAAACCCAATCTTTTCTTGCCCTGTCCCAACTCTTAGAAATGTGTTGCAGGAATCACCCTGTGGGCATTGTGCATGCAGCATGCCAAACATATCAGAATTTGGTATGAATTTACTCCGATCGACAGTTTACCCACAGTGGGGGTAAAAGCATCGAAGGCCACTTTATTAGGTACACATGTTCAGTTCTTTGTTAACACATATATAGTCAGCTAATCACATGGCCGCAACACAATGCGTTTAGGCATGTACTGGTGATGAAGGCAATTTGCTGAAGTGTAAACCGAGCATCAGAACGGTTTAAAAAAAGAGACAATATCAAGTGAGCAGCAGTTGTGTGGAGAAAAATGCCTTGTTGATGTGAAAGGAAAGATGGGAATGGAAAGAGTGGTAAGAGATATTAGAATGGCAACTTTAAATTTGTCTAATTTTATTGTTTAAAGTTGTTTGAGCATACATAGTAATCCGCTCTATTTTCACATATTCTGTGTTTGAAAAGCAGTGGTGAATGCAGTTGTATTTTGTCTAATTTATCTCATTTTCATGAACTGTACTATGAAACAGGTAGAGGTATGTCTAGAGTGGTTTTGACTGTTTTCAGGCTGTTTTAGTTCCTGCCCACTTTCATCATAGATATGCTGTAAGAGGGAAAAAAATAACATACATTAACTTCATCATTATAAATACAATTAAAAAAAAAACTTGAACGCAGGCGGAAGGGCAGGTAGATTTATCTTTTAAAATAAAACTAAGACAAAGATAAACAAAACAGTCAGTATGGGTATTATGGGAAATAGTATTCAGCCTTGTGTCATTAGCGTAGTGCATCTTCGGAGCGGCCACGGCCCCGAGACAAGCACTGCAGCACTGTCAAACCTACACAGAAAAACACACACACCCAGAAACAGACATACATGGCAAGCCACAGCCTCAGTGCAACCCCAGGGAGGATTTTAATCCTAGTCACGTCGCTAATGCTAAATAATGGCAGCACCACAATAGCTGCTTTGCGACCTTTTATAAATTTCATTTAATTGTTAATTAAATATTCCAGCATTTCTCTCCTGCAAAACATTACAAAAAAGTTGGATTGGGTGAAATTTAGTAAGAGAAGTCAGTTAATAAGGAAGCAGTTTCAAACAGATTATGTGAAGAGATGAATATAATCATGATTTAGTACAAAATAGTGTCCACAATAGGTTGGGTTTTCTGGAGCATATATGGGCAGAGGTTTTCCAGTTTCTCAAGTGAGAAAGGTATTATTTAGAAATGCATTTTCATTTCTTTGGCAAAATGATGATGGTCACATTTGAACCATAACATGATATACATCACCATGCTACATTGAGATGGGCATACCACTGAATTGTACATTGCCTTCTGACTGTTAAATGCCTATACCAGCCTATGCCTGGTGCCCTGGCTCCAAGTATACAATTATATAGAGTCAATCTGATCTGATCCCGGAATTTGATGGTTTAATAGTGTGTAATATTTTCTTGGAAGAAACCAATGACTATTGGGACTAATTCTAATGCTTCTAAAGAGCATTGTACTGATAAATGGTGATAAATTAAATTACTGGATAGTTAAGCTTTTTCATTATTTTCAAAATAATGAAATTATTTAGTAGCATGATGGTTACTCATATAATACTGTCTAGGGCATTCATTTTCAGGCCTGGCATTAACACACATTTATTAACTCCCTAAAACATTTGTGGTATTATGCACTGTAGGTGCATAGGTAAATAATTATTTATTTTCATTCTTGTGCAATGTTTATATATTGACAGGCAATTTTGTTTGGCACATAGTGGTGAATGGTGACCCATTCTTGCTTTGGTTATCCATTATCTATTAGTCTTGAACTCACATGATGTTAAATATATTGGCAATTCTTGAACTAGCTCTGCTATGTAATGCTCTGTACTGCTTTCATTCATATTTTGCCGCTCTGTTGCAATGTTTTTTGTAAGTGAACTGTATTAAACTATATGTTATGGTATTATTATTATTATTATTATTATTATTATTGATAATAATAATAATAATAAGTTTAACTTATACAGTTTCTTAAACATAACTTAAGGTTGCTTTACATTACATTTACATTTTATTGTTTTATACAGTAACTACAATTAGATTTATCAGTAAAAATAAAATGTTTTATAGTACTCTTATTAGTTAAATAGACATTTAATTTATTTATCAAATTATACTTTTGGAAATGCATATTTCTATTGCATTACTATAAAATTGAGTTTTTATACTACACAAATATGCAACAACAATCTCTTATTTGAAAATGCTATTTAAATCTGTTCCATGGCTATGTGTGGGAGAAACTGTGAGACCTATAAATTAAAAAAATAAACTAGTACTTCTGCAGTACTCTTGCATATGGTCAACAATGAATGTGTATGTAACTGTGACACAGGTCATCCAGTTTGGGGTGGACTGCGACCTTGACGAGTGCACATGTCGAGACCCTGAGGCTGAAGAGAACAAGGAAAATATGGGAGAATTTGTGTCACAATGAGCATAACAGACCACATGGAAAATGGGCAACAATCAAAATCGACACAATTTAACACATATAAAATGTACACTAATTACTTGTTTACTAATCAATAAATATATACAATCGATGATGATGTAGGTGTAGATATGACCAATGACCTTTTGCTTAATAAGCATTTATAAACACTAAAGGCTTTAATTGTTTTTATTTATAAAATATACAAATATAATATTAAGGAGAAATAGTTCTATGACCACATGACCTACAATGAACTTCAAGCCCGCTGGTACTGCTAGTACTGTCTTGTGTAGTGGTTGCATGCATAAAAGGAGACACTTATTAGCAAAAGCATTATTTATATGTTAGGTTTTACTGATGGATCAGTGGAAATAAACATACAAACAAACATATTCATCTCTTGGATATTTCTTTCAGAGTTTGTAAGTAATTCAAGGTTATTTCATCAGCTGTATCAACAATAAAATGACAGTGCAGTTTTACTCCTTACATTTTTGTTGTTCATCCAACCACAATGCAATTATTTCATGCACTTTTTAATTAAAGAGTCTAAAAGTGACAAATGTGTAAATGACAGAAGAGTTGAGAAATTTTACTTTCAGAAATAATGAAACATTAATGTAACAGTTCACTGTAAAGCAGTTGTCTGCTCTCATTGCTTGACAGATGCAATATCTTTTGTTTCTATACCTCCATCTCCTTCATCCATATTTTTCTATTACTCATCAAATATGTAAGTCATATATTTTATATACAGTGGATATAAAAAGTCTACACACCCGTTTAATTGCCAGGTCTTGTGATGTAAAAAATGACAGTAAGACAAATATTTTTACAACTTTGTCCACCTTTAATGTGACCTATAACCTGTACAATGCAATTGAAAAACAAACTGAAACCTTTCAGGCAGGTGAAGTAAAAATAAACAACTGAGATAATGTGGTTGCATAAGTGTGCACACCCTTTTAGAACTAGGGGTTTGGATGTGTTCAGATTTAACCAATTACATTCAAACTTATGTTAAATTGGAGTCAGCACACACCTGTCTCCCGTCTTCTTCATATGTCTGGGCTATGGGGTACGGTGGCAAAACGGAAGCCTTATGCTTTCCTTTCAAAGGAAAACATCCAAGCCCGGCTTAATTTTGCAAAAATAGATCTGCAATCTCCAAAACGCATGTGGGAAAACGTGTTATAGTCTAATGAAACCAAGGTTGAACTTCTTGACATAAATCCTAAAGGAATATTTGGCGCAATAACAACACTGCTCATCACCAAAAGAACTCCATACCCACAGTGAAGCATGTGGGTAGCATCATGCTTTGGGGCTGTTTATCTTCAGCTGGAACTGGGGCCTTAGTCAGGGTGGACGGAATTATGAACAGTTTCAAATACCAGTCAGTGTTGGCACAAAACCTTCGGCCTTCTGTTAGAAAGCTGAAGATGAAGAGGTACTTCATCTTTCAGCACGACAATGACCCAAAGCACACATCTAAATCAACAAAAGGATAAGATTAAGGCCCAGCCAGAGTCCAGACCTGAATCCCATCAAAAATCTGTTGGGTGATCTTAAGAGGGCTGTGCACAGGAGATGCCCTCGCAATCCTTCGGATTTGGAGCAGTTTTAAAAAGAAGAGTGGACAAATATACCACATCAAGATGTGCCACGCTGATAGGCTCCTACCTAAAAAGTCTGAGTGCTGTAATAAAAGCCAAAGATGCTGCAACAAAGTATTAGTTTAAGGGAGTGCATATTTATGCAACCAGGTTATTGTAAGTTTTTTTTATATTTTTCTGCTTTAAAGGTTTCAGTTTGTTTTTCAATTGCATTGTATTATAGGTCACATTAAATGTGAACAAACTTGTAAAAGTATTTGTCTTGCTGTAAATCACAAAAAACTGGCATTTGAACAGGGGTGTGTAGACTTTTTATATCCACTTGTATACATGTAGACTGCAAGCATACATTTAAATTAACAAGACAATATATATTCAGCTCTTGTAAAGAAAAGTTTAAGAAAATGTTTTAGAAATTCAATATTTATTTAGTTATGAAACTATTACTTTATTTTGGACATTGTGGTAGAAAAATTAGCAAAAGTAAATATATTTGATGATCTAGACATCATCATACTCAGAACTGATTTCTCATTGAATTTAGAAAGGTTTTGTTTTGTCCTCTGCAATCTGTATTGATTGGATCCAACTGCAATGTGTAAATAAGATAGAGTAGAATGTAAGAAACTAAGAAATTGTAAGTATATACAGTGCTCAGCATAACTGAGTACACCCCAACAGATGTGGTCGAAAACCTTGATTTTAATTTCAAAATCAACAAATCTATGCAAGATATTTTGTCACAATTCTTTTGTTTTTTACTGAGATACCAATTCAAAACTTACTTTTTAAAGGGGTTTACTCATTTATGCTGAGCATTGTATGTATATATATCTATGTTGCCCAGTGAGAGACTCAAAACATTACTGCTTTAGAGGAGATCCGCATGGAGGAATGGGCCAAAATACCATTGTGTGTGAAAACCTGGTAAAGACTTACAGGAAACGTTTAACCTCTGTCATTGCAAAAGTTCATGTTAGAGACTATTGATTTGAAATTTTGTTATTGACCAAATACTAATTTTCCACCATAAATTACCAATAAATTTTTAATTCCTAAAATGTGATTTTCTTGATTTATTTTCTCATTTTGTCTCTCATCTATATGACCCACTATATATACTGTATATAGCAGAGATTATTTTATAGTATTATACCAGTGTGGTAGAAAAAGAATTATCTTTTAAGAATGAATAATGTTAAATATATTCAAAAATGTAATACTGAGAAATATTTTAAATTTAAGAAAAAGAAACTCCCTTATAGTATTTCACTTTACATATATTGCATAAACTGTAGAATATATGAAAGTTTGCTATTTAAAATTAAAGTATAATTATAAATAAATTTTACAATGTTATTTTGTTGAAATTCTTTTTCACTGTGACCCCAGTACAAAACTGCCAAAAAACACCATGTCTGAACGCATTCCTTCACTCAAACAATTACTGGTTGTTTACTACAAGTATGCAGACTGTCCTACATAATGCAGTGTATAGAAAGCAATGAGACTGTGAACATAATATAGCCACCACATGTGTTTCAGAAAAACTGTATGAAAAACAAATGTTACAGATTACTTAGCGGACTAAACACACAACAAAATGTTTTAACGTTAATGTTCACGTTGAATACACCATTATAAATTAACTATTGACTTCAGGAGTCTTTAAACAACCAGGTTTATATAGAAAGATAAAAAATGCATTGTGTTTATTATTGTCCATTGGTTGTATGCTGGATTAATAAATCGGGAACTGCGCTAGTTTAAACGTAAATATTGTTGCAGATGCTTAACCAATGACTTACAAATTGGCGGGTATAACTGATGGAGAAAGAACATTTGCTCTACAATTTGAGAAACATTTGCCCTTATGAGGAACCTTATGAGGTGTTTAATTTAAATTATCCTGGATGACGTTCAGATTTGTTTAGGTTCTCCGTAGTCATTGTACATGACAGACAGCACTTGTTCATCACAGGACTTCTGCAGCCTTTGCCCAAGCTCCATCCAGCTGAGACTAAATGCCTTGGTGTCTGAGTAACGGCATGCCAGGAATTTAAGTGATCCTCTGCGTAGGCCAATTTTGGGCTCTTGTAGAAGCCCTCGACACCAGCCGCTGAGGTCATCAAGCTGAGAAAGAATCAGGCCTGCTTTCCTATCACCACCATAGACAAAAGTTTTAACAGGCAAATAAATAATAATATCAAAATTAAATCATGTTAACTTTAAAATGACAAGAGTGAGAAGGACTACATAAAATACACTCAAATAACAAAATCCAGTAAAATCCAAAGGGCATTTGCAGGGAAGAGGTTTGGAGTGGGCATGATACTCCTTGAAAAAGGCAAGTGGCTGAAATTTGATAGTGAATGCATGGAAAGATTACATAGAAATAGCTTATTTTACTTGCATGCCAAAACCAGAAGCTCAACATTTTACAGTATAAATACAGACAGTGTTTCTGGGTAGACTTAGGAAATAGAGGTTTTTTTCAAGCACAGTGCTTTTGCTACTAAAATGCAATATGTGCTGTGCATACATGCTGAGATTTGTCTGACTGTTTTTAATAGAAGAAACGTCCAGACAGATTCATATGACATCCTAATGAGGTTTAAGAAGCATTTGTACATTTATGTGGCTACCACCTTATCAAATATTATGACTATGGGTTTTAATGATATAAGAATAAATAGTATTTTCTTTAAATAATGTTCCTGTTTGTTAGAGAAATGTCATATATTTAATTCTTCTGAATTTATTTATATTTCTAATGTCTTGCCACATTTCAGTGGTTACGAGACGCTGGATGTTTCTTAGCTTAAGACAAAATCCTTGTGGTTTGTTATGATTTAAGTTTTACCAAGTAGCAATGGTTATCACCATAAATCTTATCATGTATGGAAGTGGAAAGTGGACTCTCATTTCCAAAGTACATTTTTAACCCCCTCTTCTTTTATAATTTCTATTCTATTACACTTGGAATCCACCAGTCATTCAAAAAACAATAGGCTGTATTCCTCACATAAGTTATAAAACACACTGATCACAGAAAGCACACATAGCCACCACTTTTATTATAGTATTTCTGCCTGCTCAAATATATGCATTTAATTTAACTGTAACATCGAGATCTCTATTATTAATTACTCACTGCCCCAGTATAAAATAATGAAATACAGTTAGTCTCACTGTGGTAAGCTGCAGTGGGAAAAAGTTCTCTAAAAAAATGAAAGCCAAAGTTATGATGGAGAGGTGCTCATTTTTGTAAAGGCAATTTTCAATGTCTCAGACATCAATGGCAAAAAAATTACCCAAAGGGAACTTAACATCCAGACAGGTTTGTGGCAATTGACATGGTTCTTGTGAAAGCTATTATTAAATATTATTATTATTAGTTAAAGAACATTATTTTTAAAAGGGCCATGCTGTTTGTGAGGAAAATCCAAGTGATTTAGAAAAGTTCAAAACAAGAAAATCAGTGTGGCTTACAGACATTTGGCTAAGAATAATGCATCTAAACAGAAGGAATACTGTAGCAAAATGCTTTTAATTAACTGTAGCCAATGAGGAGTAAAACAAATTTAAAATCAAACAAGTAAAACTCTTTTAAAATAGAAATTATTAAAAATTTAATTTAAATTAAACACTGGGGACAAAAGAACTCTTCTGTGCATTTTCACAGAATTTTTTTTTTTTAATCTGAAACAGAATAAAGTAAATAAGATGGTGGTTTCATTTCTACAGGCTAAAATAGTTTGCCATTTTGTTTGTAGTCTATGTCACAAAAGCCAAGGAGTGATTTAGTACAATTAATTTGATTGCATTTAATTGTAATAACTTTTTCTAAACATGGTGTATAGTAAATTGCTTCAGTTTCATTCATCCTGTAAGATAGGGAAGGAAAAGAGAGGGAAAAGTGGTCAAACCTGGGCCCGAGTTCATCCTCACATCGCCATGTGAATTCCCCAAAGCTTTCATAGCGTTGGTTGTAGTGGTAGAGGACACGGTGCAGTGTGGGCGAACCCAAATCCATCAACATGTTGTATGCTGTCTGTTGCTCCTTCCCACTTGTGTAACCATTGAACAGGTTGTAAATTTTGTCGGCTATTTCTAAGAAAAATCAATATAAAAAAAATCTAACCTTAAACGTCTTTTAGGTAATTCATAGAGTCCTTACATACATCTAGTTCTATAATACATAGATATTTTTTACTTTTTGTACCTTTTTTGATTCTTAATACAGGTAAACTTTTTTGTTTATTTAGTATTAAAACTTGAATTTCTTATGAAGTATGGTTTTGTGTGAATTAAGTCTCATGCAAATGCCAGCTGACTTCGGCATTACATAACATGACAAATTTGCGACAAGAGCATGAGCAGAAGCAAGTCCTTAAATATATGTATTAGGAGTGCAATGGCTGTGCAGTGTTATAGCCTAGCAAGCTCCATGTGAACAGGATGTGCAGCTGGAACCTTATAGAATTTAATTAATTTGAAATATTGTGTTGGAATTTTTGATACTTAAAGTGAATAGAATTAAAGTTTTTGGACATATTTTTAATAAAAAATTTTGCACATAAATATTTGTATGCCAGTACAGAAACCAGCATATCACATAAGACCACAAAAAGGACATTAAGGCTGCTGACATACAAACATAGTTTTTATGGAACTTGCTATAAAAGTAATGACTGGAAATTTAAAATTCTTTTGAATTAAAATTATCTTCCACTTAGTGAGCTAGCTGGCCAAAATAAATCACAGAGTAATAAGTAACAGTAATAAGACTTGTGGCTAGCAACATTTAAATTGAGAAGTGGGGGTTTTAATCCTTTATTGAGTGCCAACAATGGTAAAATATATGTGTTATTATATGAAACTCACAGGAGTGAGATGATAAAAAAGGTGATTAAAGAAAGATGTTGTTATTCAGTCTGTGTTAAGGCCTAACTGCCTAAAATAAAAGTCTTTTTTTGCGTGTGCAGTATTTATTTTCTTAGTACAGTTCAAGATCATCTTGGAATCTGTTAAATATATGGCAAACATGATAAAGAAATATATTTTTTCTTTATTTTGGATTTGAGAAAATAGAAAATATATATAAAACTATCTTCATTTAAATAAAGCAGTGTGAAAATATACAGCAGACAAATTTTACTTTGAAAGTTTACATTAACTTTGAATTGAATTGAAATGGGGTTTTACAAAATGGGGTTAACATCATTGGAGTGATCTTCTCAGTAACTCAGGTGGAAAGTGTTAATGAGGTCAACGCAAATGATATCACACTAGTTGCTTAAAAGTAGAGGGGTCAGTGCTTGAACTCATCGTCTTATTCTGTTAAACATGGTTACCTCAAAAAAACAATACTTTGCATGAAAACGGCATTATAGACAGGGACATTGCTGCACCGAAAGCAACCATTTACTGGATGGTTTTTGTGAAGATGGTATCAGGGGACCCAAGAAACTCCAGCAAGTGACAGGACAATGCCCTAAATAAATACTGTAATCAATATTCCAAAGGCGTGGACAAACAAACATTTAAAGCACCGATTAGACAAGTATTGGCTACAGTCAGGATTTGACCCAAAAGCTGATATCCAGCATGATTGGCTGAATTATAGAAGTACTGAAAATGTACCTGTTCATACAGTACAATCATTTATTCATTATATTCAGCTTAGTCCAGTGGGGTTTTGTGACACATAAGGTCACGGGCAATTCTGGGCAGGAACAGCCACCACACATTCACACACTAAGGGCCACTTTAGAGACACCAATTAACCTAGCTTGCATGTCTCTGAAATGCAGGAGAAAACCAGAGCACCAGGGAACACGGGGAGAACATGCAAACTCCACAAAGAAATTTCCTGAGTCGTCCCACTCTGGGCTCGAACTTTGGTCTTTCTTGCTGTGAGGCGACAGATCTAACCACTACGCCACCACGCCACCCTGTGTTATACAATTACAGAAAATGTGAAATGCGTATAATAATTGTATTTCAGTATAGCACTGAAAAACTAGCACACAAAAATTTGTGCCATTTGAAAAAATTCTGGCCACAGCTATACTATATAATTATAACCTAAGCATGCATGGATGTTTTTATATTTACTAGCTGTTCATCAGTGTAAACTAACACATTAAGTTGAAATTATTTTACAGTAAATTATATTATAAATTATGTTCATTTCTATTCAATTGTAGTAAAATATACATCTTTGCTCCTATTCTGCTCACCATAAATAAAAGAGAAC
The DNA here is from genome assembly GCA_028565295.1 of Aspidoras spilotus. Classification (NCBI taxonomy): domain Eukaryota; kingdom Metazoa; phylum Chordata; class Actinopteri; order Siluriformes; family Callichthyidae; genus Aspidoras; species Aspidoras spilotus. Next base: position 1,650,703 of record JAOUQV010000038.1, read on the forward strand.
CTGAACTGCTTTATTTATGCCCAAAAGCTTTTAGGTCATACTAAATAATACTATGTCATGGTACTGATAGGTGGTACATGGTACTGTCAAGGTTACCTTGTGCTTTCACATCGTCTACTGCGGGACAGGGTGTTTTAATTGTGACATCAGTGGGGCTCGATCGCCTACCAGTATTATCCACAGCCCAAAGTCTGAACCTGCAAAAAGACAGATTGCCCAGTTTTAATTTGCTTACTCAGTATAAGTTGTCTATAAACATTACAGCTTGATATACAAGCTGCTCCAAATCTGAGTTTGTCGAGATAATTTTTGCTCTAGATACTAGTTCAGTTCCAACATACGAGCCGAGCTTTGGGATACGAGCCACCGATAGTTGGCCTATTGGCGCTCGGTCCCACAATCCTCTGCCATCTCGTTGTTCTCACATGTTACCGTGCAGAGGCAGGCAAAAGCAAACATCGTTGGATAGGTTTATGTATAAAAGGGCTAAAAGTAAAGGTGCCGAAAGTGCAGCCAAATAGGCAAAAACAGATGATTAAGCGTAGGCTAAGTTTAAAGTTAAGAAAGTTAATTTTATTTACAATTTATGTAATTTTGTGATTTCATTTAAAGTCTAGAAAGTGCAACTTAAGTTTTGTTTAAAGTGTTAGAAGGTGCTGTTTTAGTCTACCCATACGTATCTACACTTCGTACAGTGCCAGTATCCCTCCCTTCCTCTCCTCAGCCGTTCTCTGTTAGTCGCACTCATCTTTTGAGAAGGCAAGTTTTACAGTATTTTTATACATTTTTCTTTTATTTATTTTTTATCTGTATATAATTGTCTTTTTTCAATTAAATAATGTATTTTTCATAATTTACAATATTTGGGGACTTGTCAAAGGGACGAAACGAATTAAATCTATTTCCATTATTTTAAATTAAAAAAAATATATTTGAGATATGAGCTGCTCTACTTACGAGCTCGGCTCTGGAATAAATTAAACTTGTATCTTGAGGTACCATTGTATTACACAATGCACACTAATCTTTTTTTGAGGTCTTCTCAAGCTGTAAAACCAAAATGATGGCAACTGTAAAACAATAAAGAATTGATACATACATAAACTCGAAACCTCCCATTACGCTGTAATAATTTTAGACTGGCAGAAATAAATTGCATATGTAATAATGAACAAATTTACCTAACAATTTTGCTGCATAGTTTAAACTTGACATTGGTCAATTCTAACCATTACAGGCATAAAGTATATTAAGGATCTGTTTTTATGGAGTTTAGTAGTGACATAAAGCTCATCACTCCTGGGGTTAGGAACAGTTTTAGATGCAGCTGAAAACCTCAAGAGAAAATGAATCTATTTGTTAACATTAAATTGAGTTATATCTAGTGAAAGGTAAAAAAAACATCTAGCACCTGGGGCACCACCAACTGCATTCTGTATGTGTTCATGTGAAAGTGATACATTTTGCCACTAAGTTTTGCACACAGCGGAATTGGTCCTCTGCATTTAACCCATCCGTGCAGTGAAACACACAAATACACACACAGGTAAAGTAAGCAGTGAGCAACCAGCAGCACCCGGGGAGCAACTGGGGGGTTAGATGCCTTGCCCAAGGGCACTTCAGCCATGAGTTGTCGGTACTTGGAATCAAACCAGGGACCTTTCGGTCGCAAGGCTGGTTCCTTAACCACAAGCCTACGACTGCCCCGGGTGTCCCACATGTTTATGTGTCGGGGTAGATATCAAGAGAGCATCAAGCAAGTCTAAACAAAACTGGAGCAGGATGTTTTGAAACAGTTTTACTGGAAAATTACAATTGAAATATTTTTTTATTTGCCTTTCCTTTAAACTATTTTATGCCTCCACCTAAGGCACAAGACAGTCCCCACCATTTCCAGTCAATCCTGCATGGGTATGAAATTTCTGACCCTTTTATGCTAATAGTGTAAAAATTGTCTAATAAGCTGTTAGCATGACACTATTATTTTGTTTATAAAAAAACATACAATAAATGATCCACTCAATTTGTACTCACTATACTTTTATTTAAAACTGATTAGAGAGAAACCCTTAGCCTCAGTCCACATGGTACATATTCCCAAAAGATTTAGCAAGATTGAGGTAAAACTGACCTCTGCCACCTTTATAAATTCTCTATTGACTCTGTGGTGCTTTAGGAATAACAAGGATGGAGAGTTCATAGACCTGGTGGAAAACTTTGTCATTTGGTGTGAGGAGAATCACCTGATTCTTAATGCGGTCAAGACTAAGGAAATGGTGGTGGACTTCAGAAGGAGGAGGACAAGAACAAGGCCCATCAACATCAAGGGTAAGGATTTGGTGTCCTCCTGGACAACAAGCTGCACTGGAAGGTCAACACAGAGGCTGTGTTGTAGAACACATTACACCCCCTTTATGACTCACTGAATAGGCAGCGGAGCACTTTCAGTAACAGGCTCTTTCAACTCAGCTGCAACAAAGAACGGTATAGGAGATCATTTCTACCAACAGGGATCTTATTGTACAACACCTCACCACATTAGTGTGAATTTAATACTCATTACAGTTATAACCTGCAGTCACAATAAACCACAATTATTAATAACGACACTGTTTAAGTACTCAGAACTTTACATCGGACTATACATTGCACTGCACACCACACTTTAGCCAGAATATTTATGTGAAAACGTAGATTTAGATCTGTTATTTAGATTAATATTTAATTGTACTGTATTTTATTCAGTTGCTGTATACTGTATTTATGAAATTTACTTCATTCATTCATTTTCAATACCTGCCTAATCCTAGTTTTAGGGTCATGGGGAAGCCGGTGCCCAGGGCAGGAGGGCAGGAACAACCCTAGACAGGGCGCCAATCCATCACACACTCACACACACAACTCTGATCTTCTTGCTGTGTCCACAGTACTTTTTACTGTGCCACCCATAACACTAGAAGTCCCAGAGAAGGGTCATTTACCATTTCTACCTTTGGAACCCAGAGACGTGTCGAGTGACTTGAAGAATTTTAGCTAACATCCTATAATCAGCAATGAACAGGTTCAGTACTTTTGTTCAGTAAATAAGGCCATTACTGGCTCACCACAGGAGGGGTATGCTTAACTCCCAACTAACTGTTGTTTTCTATTGAGTTTAGCCATTTAGTTTCTAGTTAGTTCTATTCAGTTTATTGTATTTTGTATTGTATATTGTATTTAGCTTAGTTTTATTTTAAATATAGAATTAGAAATTTTACAGCAAGGTAATGACCTGTCGAAGTCAAGAGAACTAAAATTTCAGCATGAGAAATATACAAAAAACAACTGTT
>JAOUQV010000038.1:2274145-2285777 GCA_028565295.1 Aspidoras spilotus
AAGACGTGCACCAACAATTTGTCCTCTTCTGGTATTCTGGTATGTCACCCATAATACTGTGTGCATTGCAATATTTTGAGCAGAACTGTGCTCTTACCCTGCTAATTAACCTTCACACTCTGCTCTTACTGGTGCAATGTGCAATTAATGAAGAATGACCACCAGGCTTGTCCAGTTTAGCCATGAAACCTCCCATACTAAAATGACAGGTGTTTCAGTTTCATTGTCTAACCCCTGTGTGTATCCATATAAATGGCCCACCATATAGATTGCATCAGTCACACATTCGTACTCAGTGTAGAGTTCATTCTTCTTTTTTTTCTCCACAGCATGATGGATAAGGGCCACACGGTGAAGCTCTTTGTAGGGAACCTGGCCCTGGACACCACGCAAGAAGAGCTGTCCGCAATTTTCGAATCCTATGGCCAAGTGGTGAGCTGTAGCGTCCTCAGGCAGTTTGCTTTTGTTCACTTGCAGGGAGAGGGCGCTGCTGAACGCGCCATAAGGGAACTCAATGGCAGAGAGTTCAAAGGTCGTAACCTGGTGGTGGAGGAGTCCCGGGGACGGCCACTCCATTCCACCAAAGTTTTTGTGGGAAATCTGAGTGGCATGTGCACCACAGAAGACCTGAAGGAGCTTTTTCAGACTTTTGGGAAGGTCCTAGAGTGTGACAAAGTAAAAGGTAAGAAAGATAATGTAAAAAAATACAAAACCAGATTTCTATTCAAATCATATAGTTTTCAGTCTAAAACCAGTAGGAGTGATTTGATTAGCTGTTGTACTTTTTAAATACATTGAATCTGCTGTAAGTTAAGATTTGATCCAGGCAGATTTACACTGGTGCTGTTGTGTGAGGACATCTTAGTTGTCCCCTTACCCTTGTCGCCTATGACTGTTTTATTATTATCTTTATTTATTTATGTACACGCCGCTTTGTTTATGATATGGAGACATTACTGCGTTTTGGATCATTTGTCATGCCTGGCTTCAGGTTTAAATTGGGAGTGTTGTGTTACCCAGGCTTCCGGCAAATAGTGAGTGGGAATGCATTCGGTCGGCAGGAGAGCCGGTGTTCTTGTGTGATTGAAGAGGCTGCAGGGTGGTAGAGAATGAGTCCAGTCAGAGTGTGTATCCTGGCTGAGGCAGAGGGCATAGAATGCTATCACATTGCACAACGATGGGAGGACCACTATGTGTTGTTAACCTGGGTGGCAGAACTCGGCTAGGCTCATACTGATGTACGCAATCCAAATATTGAAACTTGCCCTTAAACGTATGGGTGTAAACCCTGCCCAACATGGCATCATTTAACATCCCCCAAAACAAAAGTTAAGACTGTGTAAACTGGCCATAATAAATATAAGGGATTTATCTAATAAGACTCTTCATATTAATCTTCCGAAGAACTGGACTTTTAGGTTATTTTAGAAACTTGACTCAAAGCAGGAGAAAATATCCAGCTTGATGAACTGTGTCCACAGGATTAGCAGCTTTTAAACCTGTGAACCTGTGGGCAGACAGCAGGTGTTGCTCCAGCATATAGAAACAGTATAAAATTCTCAGATTAATTTTGGACAAAGCAGGACCAAACAGTGCATTGTTAAGGGTTATCTGACTTATTGCCAGAGGTGGTTCCTAATTGTTAGTTATTTTTATTTAAACAAACTGTTTTTAATATATGTTTTATAGATGCGACAAGAACTTTTTATAGATGCGACAAGAAAAAATTTGATTGCAGCTAATAAGAATATTCTATATTTTTGTCCTCAACCTACAACAAGCTTATAAGTCGGGCCCCTTTTTTTAGTCCACCTTCTAACATTGATTTTTGGAAAGTTTCTATGTTTTTTGTAGATAAGGTTAGCAACAAAAGAGCTAGTATTTCTATGCCACCCAGTAGGTTAACCCATTCTTACTTTATATTACAAATGCATCTCTTACTTGTTTTAGAAATGTCGGTGGCAAATCTAGTTCATGGTAAACACTTGTTTGTATTGGTGCCATGTGCTAAGAACAATATTTCAGTCCCCGAAGAACTCCCATCAAGCCCTCAGAATATTAAAGGTGTAAATGTTGCCTTTGAGATTAGAGAAATATCTAGAAGGAAAACCAGGACATTTCAATAATACGAGATACAGCACCCTCCATAGTTATTGGCACCCCTGGTTAAGAAGTGTTCTTTGGCTTGTAATAAATTCTTTTTTTTTAGTAATATAGGACAAGAATGCAAAAAAGAAAAAATTCTAAGCTTTAATTTAAGTGCCTTTATTTGATGGGGGGAAAAATCACATATCAAGAAATAATTATTTTAAATGAAATCGTGTGTGCCACAATTATTGGCACCCCTGGTGTTAGTACCTTGTACAACCTCCTTTTGCCAACAAGACAGCAATTAATGTTCTCCTAAAACTCTTCCCAAGATGGGAGAATACAGAAAGAAGGATCTTAAATCATTCTTCTTTGCACCACCTCTTGAATCGTCAAATCGTCCAGAGTCATGTGTCTTCTCCTATGCACTTGGTTATTCAGCCCACCCCACAGGCTTTTTATTGGGTTGAGTTCTGGGGACTGAGAAGGCCATGAGAGGAGCTTGATTTTGTGCCTTGTGAACCATTTTTGAGTATATTTTGCCACATATGTAGGGTCGTTATCTTTATAAAAGACCCAGTGATGACATCTTTAGCTTTCACTCAGATGCCACCAGATTCTGATTCAAAATGTCATATTTTAAAGAGTTCATGATCCCATGTATCCCCACAAGGTTTCCAGATCCTTTGGAGGAGATACATGTCCACAGCATCACCAATCCTGCCCCATACCTAACAGTGGGCATGAGGTATTTTTCTGTGTACTCATCCTTGGTGTTACACCAGACTCACTTTGAGTGTTTGTTGCTCTATCTTGAAAAAAGCTCTATATTGGTCTCATCTGACCAAAGCACAAGGTCCCAGTTAAAATCCCAGTACCGCTTGGCAAACTCCACCTTTACACTTATGAGTATACCTCAGAAAAAGCTTTCTCTGTGTATGCCTTTCAAACAGCTTGTTGGCATGTAAATAGCACCTGATAGTTTGTTTGGGAGACCATGTAACCCCAAGATGCTACCATTTGATTTAGTTCTCTTACAGTGAACTTAAGGTCAACACACATCTGCCTTACTTGAATAGTGTGTTCTCCTGTCTTTTCCATGTTTAAGAGCAAGAGAAATAGGCATCTTAAAGGTTCCTAGATACTTTGCTCCACTTTATAAATAGATATAAGTAGAAATGACATAAATGGTTCAAATGCATTTATTTCCAAGAAATTGTTAGGCGTGCCAATAATTGTGGAACAGGTCATTTTATAAGAAATAACTTTTTCTTATTCAGGATATTTTCTTTTGTCCCCCCCACCTGAGTTGAAGGTTTTCATAGTGAGATTATGCAATATGCAAGATTATGCAAGATTATGCTTCTGCAATGAAAAATAGAAATGTATTTTAACTAGGGCTGCTAAAAATGATGAAGGGTGCTGTCGTTAGGTAATAGATATCTTATAACCCCTTCTTAATGCTTTTAATAACAATACATTCAAGTAGCATCAAACAAAATTAAGAGTTAAATACCAAAGTAAGAATGTGGCGAAGGTTGTAGCTAGTCGCATGCACACACTGAAACGCACCCACACAGAGAGCAACTAGTGACAATGCTGGGCATTTTGGTTATCTGCATTTAAACATATATTTTTTGACAAATAACATAGTTGTCTTTTATATTTTTATGATTGTTATAGTAACAGTACTAAAGTCTCTCCTGGTATTATTCCCACTATACAGTGAGCACCACCAGTTTTGAGACTGTTAAACACAGCATTTTACCATGTTGTTTATGTCTGGTAGGCAAAAATGTCTCGGCTGCTTTTAAAATGATACTATCAAAGATCTAGTGTTAAAGCTGGCGAGATAGAAGCGAGTGCATTTTTTTTTATACCTGGCTCTGGATTTTATAAGGCCTTGCCCTGGCTTGCTGCTTGTCTCCTGAATAAATGTGTGAAAACATTCATGTTCTTGTTTATGACCTAAGAATGTATTTATGTTCAGTATCTTAGTTCATCATCTGTTGTACATTTATAAACTGAACTAATTTCACAAGCGGCGGAGGATACACGTTTACAAAAACTGACAGAAGGCATGCAAGAGCATTTTAAAAGCCGACCCCTTGTTTATGAGTGGGATTGTTGAAGTGAAGTATTTTTTAAACTAAGATACAGTCCATGGGAGACTCTGGCTCGTTTAGTTTTTCTAATGTGAACTTGCATGTAGAAGAAAATTACACACACAATCCCCTAAAACAAGCCCAGAAGTAAACATAGGTAAGTATTCCTGCACATCAAGTTTTCTAAACAACTGAAGTGGAAATAGGATGCACCTGAGCTCAATTCTGAGTGTCAGGGCAAAGGCTGACTTATGTACAGTGGTGCTTTAAAAGTTTGTGAATCCTTATGAATGTTCTATATTTCTACATTAATATTACCTTAAAGTAGATAAAGTTCTAAACGTAGATAAAGAGAATCCATTTAAGATTTAGACAAATATATTATACTTGGTCATTTATTGATTTAATAAAAACATTAAAGTTAAAGATAATAATTAAACTAAATGAAGTAAACTAAGGATATAAATATATAAAAAGTTAACACAACAGAATAGACAAATGCGGACATGAGACAGATGCGGACATGATGTGTAAGCAGAAGTGCAGAATAGTATATACCAGTTAAAGTGAGTGAGCCAGTTCTATTACAGAGTCAGATGATCATGTTACTGGTACTGAAAAAGGTGGGGGTGACAGTACCTGTATAACCAGGACTAGTATAAACAGTAGTGCAAGTAAAAGTATACAGAACAGCTTCAACTCTGGGATGTTGGTGGCTTTCCTCACGTTAACTACTCGCTTCAGGTCCTTCCATAACATTTCATTTGGGTTAAGGTCTGGACACTGACCTTAACCTTCTTCTTTAACCATTCTTTAGTAAAACGACTTGTGTGCTTACGGTCGTTGACTTGCTTCATCCAACCTTATTGAGATTCAGTTTATGGACAGATGTTCTGACATTTTCCTTTAGAATTCTTAATAATTGTTCTTATTTGTTAAACTGGGTTCTCTTTATTTACTTTATAGACATTTGATTATGTTTAAGGTCATATTTATGTAGAAATCTAGATAATTTTTTACAAAGGGTTTACAAACTTTCAAGGTCCATTTCTTTTTATAAATTTGTAAAAAAAACACACTATTGAAAGTTTTGGAAATAGAATGTAACATAATGTGGAAAATGTGTAGCACTATAAATACTTTCTGGATGCACTCTGTGTGGAAAAACTATTGCTATCGACTATATAAATGCAGGGATTGGTCAATCAACTTTACATTTGTTTCATTATAACCCTGCACTCTTATTCCACAGGCTATGCCTTTGTGCACATGGAGAACAAGGAGGATGCACTACAAGCCATTGAAGCCTTGCACGGAACTTCATTCAAGGGCCGTCCACTTTCTGTGGAGTTGTCCAAAGTCCAACCTAGCAAGCAGACACCAACTGGAAAGATCCCTTGTGTTAGTTGTGGTAAACAGGGTCACTATGCTGGCGATTGCCCCTCTGGGAAACCAGCTCTGGAGCAGTACCAGAGTCAAGCAGCAGTCCTAGCGGCGGCTGCTGCTGCTGCTGCAGGACTTCCACTTCAGGTCCAGCAAAGTGTCCACAACTCAATATACAACACCACAACTTTTGATCCTACTTATGCTGCTTTGACTGGCCTGACTGCTGCTGGAGCAAGAGCGGAAGGAACAGCCACTGTTGCTCCTGCTGTATATGGAGCCCTAGCTAACCAAGTTTATGGAACAGTTGCTAACCAACTCTATGGAGGAGCAATGGCTAATCAAGCTCTTAACACTGGGGCTGCTGCAGCAGCAGCTGCACAGGTCTATGGAACTCTCAACCCTGCCCTATATGGCCAGATGACAAACGGAAGTGTTGCAGCTGCTGCCGCTGCTGCCGCTGCCTATGGGCCACAGGTTTACACACCTGCAGTTGCTAACCCTGTGTTTTTAGCTGCAGCTCCTAGCATGGAAGTTCCTACAGCTGCTGCTGCTGTTAACCCCACCTACACTGTAGCTTCAGCCATATACACAGCCAACCCAGCTTACAGTGCCTTGGGGGCAGCTGACCCAGCAGCTATCTTTGAAGCAGCAAGGGCTCAGTACTTCGCACAGGGACAGCAAGTGCTAGCAGAGCAGCAACCCACTTCTACAAAATCTGGGGAAAGAGACAGGAGCCCACTTAGGAGATCAGCACCTCTGCTGCCTGACCCAGTTATGAAGCCTTTTCTGTACCAGAGGGCAAAGCGCAGAGCACTACTGCCTACTCCTGCAGGCCGAGAAGAGGCTGCTGCCCAGGAAGAGGATGCTGTTGCCAGGTGGGTTTATACATTTAATTTTTTTTCTTAGAAGAAATCTTAAATTTTAATAAATTAGAGAACATTTACAGGTGCTTGTAAATGTAAAAAAAGTTAAATGTACAATAAAAAGACTGAAGAAATTATCATGACATACAACTTTGTAATGGAAAAAGTACACGGAATAAGGGGTTTGAAGCTATTTGGCAGTTACAGATTTGCCACTTATGTGTGTGGTTTGTCCATTTGTGTGTGCCTCTTTATTTCAGGTATTATGCAGAGTACTATCAGCAGTACCAGCAGCTTGCCCAGTACCCACAGTACCCCACAGTCCATTATTCAGCTGCTAGCCCACTGGCAGCAGTGTCTGCAATCCCCACGCTCTCTGCTGTTCCTGCCGCTCTCGACCCGCTCAGGCCAGTGCTGCCCGCCGCTCCCGTGCCTGCCGCTGCTGCCATCGCCATGGCAACATCCCGCGTGTATGAGCCGCCGCCGATTCCGCCGTCGCGCAAGGAAACTCTCCTGCGCCGCTCCGAACTCTCCCTGCACCCTCCCGAAACACCCTTTCGATAATGTGCACTTCTTCCCACTGTCTCCCTCTTCTATCCTCGCGCCATGTCTCTGACTGTGTCTTGTGTGTGAACAGAGTGAATTTGTGGTTCTGTAAGTGGGGAGTTATCTGTGTGTGTGTTGTCTGGGTGCCTTGGCTTTTATTGACTGGAATATCTGACTTTGGTCCTGATCACACACCTGCTTTAGAAATTCATGAATAATAAAGGGAAAATGTAACAGTGTAACATTTTTTTAATGTCTAACCTTAAACCTGTAGTCAGCTTTAAGGTGAAGGCTAAACTATTAGCCTGTGATTTCTTTTTTTCAAATATCGTATCATATAAATCATGCTGTACTTCAGATTTTTAATATCTGCTTGAAATAATTAGAGGACTTGTAAACTAGTTTACATATATGTCTTTACATAGATATATAAACATACACAAGATAGAATATATACATCAATACATTATAATGAATGTACTAGTATGTTTACTCTGTGAGGTGTAGGTGCAGGACCAGGGTTTGGCCAAATTTTATTTTTTTTTCTTTTTTATTTACCTGTGTGTTTGTCCGTTTGTATCTTGGAGACATTGTATGTGTGTAGAAGTCAATTGCATTGGTTGCAATGACAGAATAACAATAGGCGCACGCACACACACACACAACAACACACGTGCATTTAAGAAATTTGCCTTGATCGTCTACCATGTTGCTTACACATATCCTTCACATCCTGGAAGGAAAAAAGTAGTGTAAATGATCACTGATGTGGTTAACTCCATTTCATTCCACATCACACATCCTGAAAGCTGAAAGACACTGTGAATCCTCTCTGCTTTTATTGGTTTTCATGTAACTGCAACAATCAGCATGTTGAGAAACAGGAAGTGGAATAATTTGGGAAACATTGATAGATATGCCATTAGCTGGGATTGGTCCTTTAGGATTTTTAGGCTAACTGGACCATCATTTATTGACTTAACTGCCAATGTGCATAGTAGAGACGTTTTTTGAAATGATTCATGTTTTTGTAAAGTACTAAATGGGACTCAATGGGACTTGGTCTCTGTAATTTTTGTTTACATCCATGAATGAAAAGTAGATTTTTATAAAATGAACATTTTTTTAACTTAGTGGCGTAATGCCTTTTATTAGAGAAATGTATACAAGTGTGTGTATTTTTCAATTATAGTCTTATAATGTGAAACTAGATGGTAGCCAGTTAGGGAGAGTCCGATTATGTGGTGTGGGATTCAAAGAATTGGGAGATCAGTTTCTTTCAGTCTTCTTTCTCATTCACTGTACAATATCGCTAGACTGTGCTTCATCCACCTCCCATCTCTCTCCATGTTTCTTTGCATATGTCTTTAACTTTGTGCCATCACCATCTACCTGACACATAACAACACAATGAAGAGACCCGTGTTAATGGGAATGCCTGAGAAAATGTCTTCATTTGTGTGCTTTACTTTTTATTTTTTTACAACTTCTACAGAATACTAGAGGTTTGTGCATGGCTTTTAAAAAAATGGCGTAACCAAGTATGTAATAAAAATGTGTGATCTTTATGAAAGTAAAGGGAGAAAAGGTTTTGGGTTTTGTTTTGCCATTTTTTTTTTGTTGATGTTTCATGATTGTTTTTCTTCTGTGAAATGACTAGACTCAAATGAATGGGAGCCTTGCGAGGAAGTGAAGGGACTAGAGACTACCCCTGTCCCTCTCTGTTTCAGTGGATGGGGTAAGTTGGGGATGACCCTCGCTCTGTCCCCTTAGCTTTACCAGCCCCAAAGGAGCTGCGCTACACAACGCTGCACCCTTTGAGTAAATAACTACCCAGCACCACCTTTCTAAACCTTCCAGAATGCGAGTGTGGTACACTGGATAATATTTTAGTTGTTTTGTGGCAGATCAGAACTAGTTTAGAGGTGTGGTGAAGCTTAAATATTGTGCAAAAGCTCTCTGAGACCATGTACCCAAGAGGGTACTTGAGAGTATTTTGAGAGTTGTTCTGCTGATGCTTTAGTTTGTGTGATTTGTACTATGTTGTGCATGTTTAAATGTATCATTTTTATTTCAAAGCTTAAAAATGAAATTTTCTGACTTCACTGTCCCAACTGAACCAGGTCCCCAAGGAACTGTGGATGCCGTTGGTGGGGTGAGGACTGTTAGCATCCGGCAATGCACAGGAAGCTCTCTGTCTCCATGCAGGTAAAAAGCACTGTGCTTCACCCCACCTCCCCTCCTCTCGTCCAACTTATAGCACCTGTACCGAACGCCTGCTCTTTCCCCACTACCCCACCTCCCCTTTTAGTCTCTTCACCCTTCTGTCAACATCACCACCGCCAGTGGGGATCATCTGTGGGCCTGAATTCCACCACGATATTTTGCTGAAAGAAAGCACTGACAGATTTTGCTTTGCAGCTTGAGTGACCGCAGGTGCTAACAGTTTGCTGCTGCTTCAGGGCTGATATTAATGTAGCTGTGAGTGAAGGGTGAATGTGGTATTGGCATCAAGATTGGGTGAATGGTAGCCATTACAGCTGATGAATAATGTGTGTGGGACATGGTGGAGTGAATGGTTATAGTGAGGAGTGCTTGGGTGTTGGTCTGTTCAATGGCTCAAGGCTTGGCAGTTCTAGACTTTGCTCAAGAGTCCCACTTAGTATATCGCCGATCCCGTTTGTCCCCCCTTTATACCCCTCCTTTTTTCTCACCCGGTCCCCCTTCTTCCCCACCCAGGCCATCCTGGAGTTTGTTCGCCGTACACATACAGCTTGCCGCCGTCCTCGTCGCCTTCCCAAACCCGGCTCTTGAGTTTGTTCGGTGGTACGCACTTTGCTGAGTAACCGCCTGAACTATCTCTGAAACTTCCCCTTTGCTGGACATGCTCTGTCAGCACATGAACTGATAGTTAACCATAAAACATTATCATACTCTGTAACTAGAGCTTCAGACATAAATAATATAAAGTTTTGCCTTTCCATCAAGGGACCACAAGTTTTATTCCCATGGTCTAAATGTCAGAACATCAATTTAGTCATGAAAGAACCATATTTAAAGGCAAAGATCAGGTGAAGAGGATTTATCACATATAGCTGCTGCTTGTTTGGAACAGAATTCCTCCAGACACCATTAGTTTGCTAAGATTTGTAGACCCCTGTTCTAAGGGGTCTAAACAAAGAACCGTCCTCTACAAGTATACAGCTTTAATCCCAGCAATAATAGCCACATCTATTGGATTGTGAATGCAAGAGGGAGCTAGGTATTCGATGTGCATCCGGTGGCTTCATTTGACTCACATTATCTATATTGTTTTGTCTCAAGCTCTGGTTACTGACTGAGATTTTACCTTGAAAATCACTTTAATGCCCTCCTGTAGGGCTCATGGTTTAAATCCTGTGTTTATACATTGAGAAGTGAAAGCCACCCTTTACCCCTAGAGGGTGTGTTAGTGTCAGATTTTGTTCCAGAAGACCTAATTCAATCAAGTATATATGAATTGGGTAAATCAGGTGTTCCTTTACTGGAACAATAGGCACATGTATTTCAGCTCTCTTGCATGTCTTCAAGTAATGTCGACCCATAGTATACACCAAATGTTGAGTTTAATGATATCAGGGTCATTAATGGGCTTCGGGTGTATTAGTTTACAACATCTGGTGAATACTGACTTGAAGATTAGTGAATTCGGTCGATTTTTAGTGATTATTTTCATACCTTTAACCCAGTTCCTATAAACACATTAAAAGTGTTGTGTACAACTGTGAAATCAGTCTTATTTGAGTTTCCAGAATACACAGAGGAGGAAATCTCAATTTGACCAGATAGATTCTGTCCCTCCTTGTCCATATAATTGTGTTTCATTGAATATTATTGGTCGTAGTCTTTTAGAAAAATGGGTTCTTTGAGATTTTGTCAAATAGCTAATCTTCTATCTTCTAAATTTGGATCTCTAAGTGAGGGGGAGATCCTCCATTGGCGATTTCTACAATTCTTTACATAATTTCTAGCTTCAGTGGGCATTTAACGACAGGAATAAGGTTCCATCCATACGCAATGTTACAAACATACAAGTCATGGACAAGGGACATACAAGTTATCTCCAATACAGGTAGCATGCATGTATTTGGACTATGAGAGGAAACCCATGCAAAATGTCTTGCTGTGAGTTGACAGCACTCCCCACTGTGCCACTATGCTGCACTGGGGGTTCAACAAGCTTCATTGTACACATACATAAAGCTTGTTGGTTCATATCTGTAACTGCAACAGACAGACTTGTCACCTGCAACAGCCGTTTCTGGGGTAATTACACTAGTGTAGTGTATTTGGTAAGTTCCAGTTTTGTGTTAATTGTTTCCCCGAAGACAAAGTAAATGATCAGTTTCCTCATCCTTCTGAATTATTAAAGCAATGACAATAATTACCATCTGACAATTTGTTACCATATATCAGGTTGTCATTGATTCTTGGCACACCCTATATAATTGTGATTCAGGTCTAATTTACAATGTTTTTGAAAAATATCAGATCTATGATGGGACACGTTAGAGTAGAAAATCAGATTTGTGATGTAAACTAAAAATGTATGTATGCAGCCATGGACAGCTTGGTGTTTTCTCCCAGATAAGCAACCTAAAAAAA
>JAOUQV010000038.1:2336740-2349813 GCA_028565295.1 Aspidoras spilotus
CTGTGCTATGATGGGGCCTAAATCCTGACTGACAATTTTCAAAGATATTATTTTTATTCAGGTATGAACATAACTGCATTATATACATGCATTATTTTCATGAATACCACCACCCAGCAGTCAAGTCATGACACTTCACTGTTAGGAAGCAACAACATAAGACATGTTACCATTACACTTACATTTGAGCAAAAGCTAAATATTGATAATAAATTAGCTAATGGAAACACCCGAGTTTAAATATTTATGTTCTCTCGAGATGATCTCTTAAATGTATTGAAAAAGCTGTGTGTAAAAATTGCAAAAATTAAGCGTCAATTGAGCCAACAGGAAACATTCCGGTGTTAAACCAAACATGCCACGATATGTGTGGACAGAGAAAGAGGAAGAACCTGAGATATTTCTCAATATTTCTCTAAGTTATTAAGAAAAATAATAAAGTATGTTTTAAAAATAAAAGCAATTATGATATAGAATAGACAATAGACATCTATATCTACAGGCTAATACACAGTTATGTACATTTGAACACAGATGAGCAGAATGAAACAAATATTGCACATGTTATGATTAAGTAGTTATTGCAGGGATAACAGATCTATATATACAGGCTAATACACAGTTATGTACATTTGAACACAGATGAACAGAATTAAACATATTGCACGTGTTATGATTATCTTCTCGGAAGTAAGGTCTCATAAGACGAGATTCTCGTGATACAATGCCTTTAAATGCCAGACAATGGAAACACCTTCAAGTTTAGCGCAAAACTGTAACAGAAACACAGCTATAAAACCCTGACGTTGCATAATGATTGTTTAATTTGAATCCTTTCAAATGGGTCAAATATGAAGCGTGCAAAATTTCAACTCAATCAGCCCATGCTTGCTGAGAAACAGCTATTTAGCATTCCTAGGGCCATCTAGCGATAAAAGTATTTACTTTGAGCGCTATTTGCATATTTAGAATATTTTTTTACGTTGATGTGGGTGTGGTGTTTAAAAATTCCCCATTTATAGAAATCTCCCCACACATATCAGAGTTAGTGTGTTTATAACTCATGACAATGTTTGCAAACATGTTTGAGTGGTTTATTTATTTCAAACAAAACTAAATCTAAAAGCATAAAAAATAAAAATAAACGTAGGATCTACTGGAATTTTACTGACCAGTCTCTACAGTTTATACAGAACTGATGATTACTGCATGAAACGGCATAAATGTGTTCCTAATAAAGTGAACATGAGTGCACAAATTAATCGTGTGCAAAATATTTGTAAGTCACAAAGTGACCTTCATTGTTTTGTAGTGGTTGGCAGCTCCATGAGGCAGGGATAAGCTGACTGAACATCCCAATCTCTCTTCAACTCGACATAATTGTCACAAAAGCAATTTAGTTGCATTGCCTATTTGTCCATTATTAATGCCGGATGCCCTTGCTGATAAGCCCTTTAACCCTAGAACCATACGATTTTGAATACACGACATAAATTGTAAATGTTAACTTTATTTACTTTATTCAAATTAAGTTACAGTACAGCATTTATTTTCAACTACTGTGCTGTGGGACACTACTGTGCCGTGAGAAATGTTCAGGTGTGCCATGGAAAAGTGTCTGATTTCACTTAATTGCTCCAAAAAAACAATGATTTAGTTACAGTACATACTTGCTGGTTGGCAAACATTTATTTAGGACAATATAATAGTGATGCCTGCCAGATGTGGTTGTAAGAGCTACTGTACAGCATGTCAAGTTACACGGCATAATTGTTTGCTATAGTTGGCAGCACAGATGTGCTCAGTGCGTTAGGGATAACTTGACTGAGCATCCCAACCTCTTGCCAAATTTTGCAGCCCCAGGGAGTGCTAACACTCTTTTTTCCTCAACAGTACTTCCTCTACCAACTTAACTATCCATAGTGCTACTGTACATCAATATATGTTAAATGTTTTAAAATGAAAAAATGCAAATGCTGAACTGGCCCTGGGCAAAATTCTGGCCGAGATGAAGGCTCTACGATAAGTCATTGTAAAAAAAAAGTAAAATGGTGAGCTTGAGGCAATACAGTCAATGTATTATTAATATGTGTTAAAAAAAAACAAATAAATGACATAAACGGAGCTGTTGAGGAAGAGCTTTGCATGTGGGAGTTACTCAGGGGGTTTTTCCTTGCCACTCTTCTGGGATAAAATGTCTCTGTAAAGCTGCCTCGGGAAAATGTCCATTGTTAAAAGCGCTTTATAAATTGAATTGAATTGAATGTGGGTCTGTCCTTGATTCTTGCTGATTTATCGGTCATATGTTCATCTATACAGACCCAGGTTCCACAATGAGTATAAAAATAAAATGTATTGTAAATTAATTCACTCATTCATTTTCTATACACACTTAATTCTAATTCTAGGGTTACGGGGAAGCTGGTGCCCACTCGGCAACTCTGGGTGCAAGGGCAGGAACAACCCTACTGTATCCATCAGGGGTATCTCTAATTCACCTAGCATACATGTTTTTAGACTAGCGTATGTAATATTTGTGCTATTCACATCATGCATTGATTACTGTAACGCCATTTTTAAGTCTTCCGCACAAACTCCTCCACAAGCTTTAAGTGTCATTGCTCAGAATTTCGTTACAGCAACACATCCCAAAAAAAATGAGAGGCTGGAAAAGTTGTAGAGGTTACAAAGGTATAAAGTTATAAAGGTTTAAACAATTGCAACTCATTAGGTAAATTAGCAAAAACGCCATTAACATGACTAGGTATAAAAAAGAGCATCTTGGACTGGCAGCGGCTCTCAGAAGTAAAGATGGGAAGAGGATCACTCTCCTTTCCCTGTCATTCTCTTCATTTATCAGCTCCTCAAAATACTCCTTCAGTTAAATTCAATTTTATTTATACAAACCTGAGTGATCTCATGCAACAGCTTCCAAACATCCCAGTTTACCAAAACACTCTATGAACATCAATACAAAAATAATCAATACAAAATTTAACCGGTGCACTGTGAATAAGACAGGGGTGATGTGCTCATATTTCTGGGTTCTAGTAAGGATTCTGCCCGCTGCATTCTGGAATAACTGTAAGTTTGTTTATGCACCTACTGGAAAAACAGACAACAGGGCATTACAATAATTGATTATTGTACTATAATCAAGAATTGCTTCCATCTTTCACTCACCCTCTCCTCACCTGTCAGTACATTTTAATTTCTATCCTCTAAATAACCTCCTGCACGTTCTTGTTCCACCACCAGGTGTTCTGGCTGTCTTTCACCTGTCCAGATTATAAACCAAGTACCTTCCTGCCTGTCTGTCTAATCACTGTTGCTGCTGCTACCCAGTCATCTGGAAGCTCTTTGCTATCACCCAAAGCCTTTCTTAACTTCTCTCTAAACTCCTCACAGCATTCGTACTTTCTCAACTTCCACCATTTGGTCCTCTTCTGTACATTTGCTCTCTTCCTCTTCATTACCATAAGAGTCATTCTGCAAAGCACCATCCTATGTTGTCTATACGGTGGGCTCCTGCCTCCACTTTTGTAGGTCATCCTGTGCTCCTCCTTCATTGTGAAATATGTGTTTAGTGAAAGTGATACATTTTTGCCACTGTGTTCGCACACAGCGGAATTGGTCCTCTGTATACCATTTTAAAATGTGTCACTTTCGAAATTTCATATATTGTCTATATTCTATTATGAACACGTTATCAGTTTTTGACATTTGTAAATTATTGCATTCCAATTGTATTTACAGTTTGTATTTTGTCCCCACTTTTTTGGAATTGGGTTTGTAAGATCTAAGAGTATGAGTAGGCGTGCAGATGTAGAGCATACCAGAGAGTTGTTGGTTTTCGATTATGATTTAAAAGTGACAAGTAATCAATATGACATTTAACAGTCGAGTTCCTGGATGACAGGAGTGATTTTTTCTGTAGGTTGGGTTCTGGTCATTACAATCAGCTGATTCTGAGCCATGACACTTAAAGCTTGTGGAGGAGTTTGTGAGAAAGACCAGAAAAAATGGCTTTACAGTAATCAATGCATGATGTGAATAACACAAATATTATATGTGCTAGTCTAAAAACATGTATGTATGTATGTTTTATCACAGATGAGTAACGGTGGCAAGGAAAAAACTCCCTGAATAACTCCCAGATGCAAAGTGCTTCCTTGGCAGCTCTCAGTTTATGTCGTTTATTTGTTTTTTTTTAAACATATTGATAAAACATTCACTGTATTGCCTCAAGCTCACCATTTCACGCTTTTTACCATGACTCATTGTAGAGTTGCCTTGGCCAGAATTTTGCTCAGGGACCAGATCAGTTTTTTTCATTTTAAAACATTTACCCGCATTGATGTACAGTAGCGGTCCGGATAGTTAAGTTGGTAGAGGAAGTACTGCTGGGAAAAAAGTGTTAGCACTCCCTGGGGCTGCAGGGACAGTGGCACTTACTAAGAGACAAGAAGCAGAGCTGGAGGTTGCGAAGCTTAAGATGTTGAGGTTCTCGTTAGGAGTGAACAGGATGGATAGAATTAGGAATGTGGCAAAGTGGAAAACTGTTCTGTGGTCAGACAAATCTAAATTTCAAGTCTTTATGGAAATCAGGGACGCTCGGTCATTAGGACTACAGAAGAGAAGGACGACCCAAGTTGTTATCAGTTTAGAAGCCTGCATCTCTGATTGGTATGGGGTTACATTGGTGTGTGTGGCATGGGCAGCTTACACATCTCGACGGACACTATCAGTGCTATAAAGGTATATCGAGGTTCTAGAGCAACATATGCTCCCATCCAGACGACGTCTCTTTCAGATAAGACCCTGCATTTTCCAACATGACAATGCCAAACCGCATACTGCATCAATTACAGCATCATGGCTGCATAGAAGAAGAGTCTGGGTACTGAAATTTCAGCCATAGAAAACATTTGGCGCATTATAAAATGGTAGATATGGCA
Organism: Aspidoras spilotus; assembly: GCA_028565295.1. Taxonomy (NCBI): domain Eukaryota; kingdom Metazoa; phylum Chordata; class Actinopteri; order Siluriformes; family Callichthyidae; genus Aspidoras; species Aspidoras spilotus. The sequence continues at coordinate 2,341,699 of JAOUQV010000038.1, forward strand.
AAAAAGACCCAAGACAGTTGAGCAACTTGTCTCCTCAGTCCTCAAACGTTTACAGACTGTTGCAAAGACAATAGGGGATGTCTCACCGTGGTCATCTATGTTCTATTCTAAGTAAAATATTGTATTGTAATCGGGTTTGTGAAAGTGTAAATGGTAGCAGCAAGAAGCGAATCAATACACTAGATCTGTCAATCAATCATAATTTTTATATCTGGCCACATCTTCCCCAATATAAGAGTTCTAGCTGAAGTGAGATCATTGAGTGTGGGCAAGTGTATATGTTTTGCAAAAGTTGGTAGTCAGAGGTAGATGTGTTTATCTTGAAACTTCAAATAATCCCCAGTTGGGTCATTAGATGTAATCTGAATTATATCATACAGATGATCTTCATCCTTATGTATATGTATGACACTGAATTATGTAACTACCTATCTAACCAACCTCTGATGGTAATTTTTTATTATCAGAGCTAATGATTTAGCTTGTAGATGTACTATGCTTAGCTTGCTTATGATACATTAAGCCTGACAATACCATTGTTCCTTTTACACATATCAGTCATGTATGTTACATAATTATCCATTCATTAGTGGAGTAGTATAGTATTAACTGTGTGCTCATATGTTTGTTGGCATTTCAGAAGGAAACTTGATTAGACTACACTGAAATATTTACTGACCGTTTCTTCACTGCCTTCACAATTTTGTGTGTGTGTTAGTGTCAGGTGTTGAATGAGAAGGAGTGAAAGTCTCATGCTGGTATAAATTAGTCAGTACAAAAGAAGAACAGAAAGATGAGCTATTGTGTTTGTGTGTGTGCATGTGTGTGTTACAGCTGCATCTTGAAGACACCGGCAAATTTAATTCTATTCTATTCTATAGGGTTTTTTTACAATGAAACATTGTCACAAATCAGCCTTATAAAATAAAAAAAGTTTTACATTCTGAAACTCATGTCAATGTTTAAGGCTCTTAGTTTCAAATCAGAAGCAAAGCATTTAAGCCTCTGCTGCTTGGACAGTACCACGACTGTCCCTGCACTGTGACCACCGAGTTGGGTTATGTAAAGAAAATAATTTCCCTGTGTATGTGAAAAATAAAGCCGTATTCTGTGCATATTTGCTCATTTTAGTAGGTCAGAACTCATAAACTGAAATGTGGACATTAGTGATTTTATATGGTTAATCAATTCATTTTCGTTTTATTAGTTTTCTGTGACAACAGCTTTAATATTAATGACAACTGCACAGCAAATCACAGGTTTTTATTAAAAAATATGTAAGAATGTTTATGAATACGTTACATTTAGAATACGGGTGAATACAATATGGCCAGGAAGCAGCGCCATATTGAAAAAGAAAAAGGCTATTTCTGTGTGGAATTTGCTTGTTCTCCTCGTGTTTGCGTGGGTTTCCTTTCACATGCATGAAAGTAAATTGTCAAATTGTCCAAGACTTTGTACTATGTATATAAGTTTGTGTATTTGTTTTTCATGTCATGAAATAGCCAATGACGCTGAAAATGACTTTAAACAATAAACAATATGCTTGACTGGCAGATTATCGATAATAATCAGTAGAAATAAAAATGAACAGAAGAAGCCGATAAAGAAGAATGATAAATTAAACAGTTCAGGACATAGAGCAATAGGATGAGCTACTTTGCTTTGTCTCCTGCCTTCTTATGTCCTTTAATCTTTTTTCCATACTGTCCATCTTTTCTTCTTCATGCTTCTTCAGCTGCCTCATGCATTGTAAGCTCATCTCCAGATTCTTAGCTCAGCACTTTTTGCACACTTGTATGCACGCTTGAGTACAACAGCTGCTCAAGCTCAGTTTTCAGTTGATAACTACTTACATTCTTACAGCCTGCTTTTTATGAATTCACATCATACATATTTTTTTCTGATGCTGATCCAGAGGAATTCTCATAAAAATATAATAAATAGCAATTCTCATTTGTGTTTCATTCAGGTATCATTTACTTGAATAGTAGCCCAAACATAATCATTGTCATTTTCATGAGTTTGTTTGTTTGACATACTGCTTCCTTAAAATTGTATATATTTTTATTTGGGCAGCACAGTGGTGCAGTGGGGGTAGAACATTTTGAACCCTGGGTGGGGCAGCCTGGGTCATTTGCAATCTATGGGTTCTCTGGTTTCCTTCTACAATCCAAAATCATGCATCCTCCCACCCTGACATGTGATTGATGCTAATGTTGATGGTTTATATTGTACATTTTATTACATAATCTCACCGTATTTTGGATCCTTTGTCCATATGTCCATTTGGACCCTTTGGCTTTGGAGAAAAATCTGCTGCGTTTGTGAAATAGTATGTTCTATGATGATGATTGTTGATCAAGACTCGATGTTGTTTGGTGTTTTATTCTGGATAAATGTTCATAATTTATTTGGAATTAATAGTTTAACGCTATGTTTGTTACTTTATGATCAACTTTACCTTGTACAGGTGGCTTTCCCATGAACCTTAGCACCGCTGTGGTGTCCATGACTTAAAAAAACCTTTCTGAGGGGCAATGAACATAAAACCGTTCAACGCACAGAAAAAAACCTGTTCCAACAAAGAAGTTCCCTGTCAGAGTGAGCCGTGTTTTGTTTCCCTCAGCCGAGTTCTGATCCTCTGACATTTCAACTCCGACGTGAATAAAGCGAAATTAGCCTCTGTTGTGGCATCAATAAGATTTAATTTCAAAGCATCAAACCCATTTTTATCTTCTTAATACTGTGCGGGAAAAATACAGGCACGCACTCAGTCACTTTTTCATGTGCCTCTAACTCTTGCTGTTTCAGATTGTCTTTGTCATCCAATGCAAGATCAAAATGACCTATATGGTACAGTAGGTCACTTACTGCCTTGATGTTCTTCTCTGACATAGTAATAATCATCTACTGAAACTTGAGTCTGATTGAGCCTCAATCACACATCTGTTATAAGCAAAGCAATTCTTTTCTTATTCTGTTTTTTGTGACTGTGCAAGGCTCTAGCGTTATTATGCATGTCATACAAATGAGTGTTTTTACTTTTAAACATTATTCTTTCCCTACTATTCTAAGTGTATCTTCTCCTACAGCTTTTGAGATGTAGAAGTAGGAAAAACAATAAAAAGTATGTCATGTTCAGGAGAAGTGTGCTTGTTTCAAGTTAAATGAAATATTCATGCCTTTGTGCAACTTACTCGCTCTTCTGTGAAAACATTTAAGCGGCCGAAATGGAGATTTTTAACTTCTTTATCTCAGTCAGTTTAAGTGCTACAAGTAATATTACCTGGCCCATCAGCAGGGGCCTTTTCCAATACAAGCTTTAAGTTTACGCCATACTTTTATACTTTTTTCAATTATGACAATTGGTTTGTGAGTGGAAGTCGGGAAAGACTCTTTAAATGTACCACACATTACTGGAAGAAGCCTGGAACATTAGTAACAGGGTTAAATTTTATGGGGCTGAGCCCCTCTCTGATTATAATTTGGTGATTTGTTTATGCTACAACCAGAAAAATTAGGATTCTCCCTTACGCATACATAATCTGTATTTTCAAGTTTTAAGTAATAGTAAACTCATGTTTACTATGAGTGGTCTACTCTACTTAATTCCAAGCTCTTTAAAAGCTGATATACTTGGTGGTTTTGTTGCCTTGCCATTTTAGTGGTGCCGGGATAAATTTGGAAATGCTCAAAATAATATTTCTCCTTGGACAATTTTCGACAAGGACTAGGGTTAAAAGGGGCTTTTGGTTGTCTCTACTATAACCACTTCCGACAGCTTTCTTATCTTTTCTTGGAAGGAAGAATTTAGAGAATCTAGTTGCTTTTGTAGAGGACTGGGTTTGGTGCTTTTATGATGTGTTGCGGTAATAGATGTGTTTGGAAAACTGGAATATGACTCGTATAAAACACTGCATTTTTCTGTGTCTTGCTGGAAAGAGGTGAACACTTTCTCTAGGTGTAAAACTTGGAACGTTTTGATGTTATGACTGTACCAGTAAGCAAATTCAGTAAAAAAAGGTTATGAGAGGGTAACTTTGCATCTTGCCTTGTTTCCTAAACCGTAGTGTTGATTTCATGATGATATTTTTAGTATAGCTATTACAGGAGTAATTAATATTGGCATGAGCTAAAGCAGCCAGACATTTAGGGTGGGAAGAGTTTGGTTTCATTTTCAAGCAAGCAGGATGTAAATGGTCTTCAGTTTTTACCAGAACGATTATCCCAACATATTAAAAAGATGTGTTACCATTATAAATGTACATTTTTTTATGGATTGTTTGTTAGCTGCTGCATTCAAGGTAACTATTTTACTATTAATGTAATTTAGTTTCTATAAAGAAGCTGAGGGATAGTGTGTGACATTTCAGAAAGATAAAGTAATGGGTTATCTCCATAAAAGGATTCATTGTTGTTTGTTCTTCATTTTGTCTAGTGTAGAGTAACTAAGGATTTCACCACCCTTAGCTGGAGTCCATGCCATTTCCAAATATAATTTCTCTTACTCCCAAGTGAGTTTAGTTTGACAGCTGCATAATTCAGTAGCAGTGTATGTAGTGGGAAGTGCTGTCGCCTTACAGCAAGAATGACCCAGGCTGGATCCCCGGGTGGGACAACTTAGGAAAGTATCTTGCTGGAAGATACTTGACCAGATTTTGGAATGATATTTTTGCATATTTCTACATAATCTGTGTGGCTGAAACTGTGTCAAATAGACTGTATGGCTAAAGCAAAGACATCTAGACTTTTTGGCTAAAACAATGGCATCTAGACTGTATGTTTAAAACAATGCTCTTTTCCAACGCTACTTAAATTTATATCTTAATACAACTGAGCAGTTGAGGATTAAGTGTCTCCAGTAGGGAAATTCTTTCTCTCTATTTAACCCCATCCAGGCGCGTACTTAGAACAATTAAAGCAGTGAGCAGTTGGGGGTTGGGTGCCTTGCTCAATGGAAATTCAGCTGTGACTTGCCTGACGTGGGGATATTTTTGAACCAAGCCATCTACCCTAGCCCTTACAAAGCACAGTGGCAGTTGTAGCTTGTGCGATGCCCTGGACAAACACATGCTCCTGCGCCCATTCCTCCCCAGACAGTGTTCGGAATGCTGCTACATGCATTGCTGTTGGCATTAATTTATATTCATAGTACTTATAATGGTAGAAAAGTGGTAATAATTGAAGAAGTCACACATAACTTTAAATGGGAAGAAAAAAAGCTATTGGATTCCAAGTCCATTCTATTAAAAGTCCATATGACTAGCAAATATGTGAGAAATGTGTGGTGTTTCTATGTTATTGTTTTAGTACATTAAGCTACATTAGGTTTTTCACATTATGTGTTCTAGCATATCCCAAGTAAACTCATCAGAACAGATAGATACTTTTATCTTTTGAAAAATATTCTTCTTTCCAATTTTTTTTAACCGGGAGCGTAATAGCTTAGATAATATGCATTTTATTGATCTCCATCTCCATCTCCAGCATCACCACCATCTAAACAAGTTTACAGACTTTTTTGTAATGTAAAACATACATCAGAATAAAATAACATGATCTGTATGACATCACGTTTTATATAACTTGGTGTTCCAATGGTGACGCATATGTGTCTGTAGATGTGGTGTAGTTTAATTTATTATTTATTGAATATACAATAGACATAAAGCCGTGCATTGAAATGCATTAGTTTCAATGCACTGCTTTATGTATATTGTATATTCAATAAATAATAAATTAAACTATACCTCATCTACACACACATGCCTCGTCATCATGTTATATAACATGTTATATATATTTTAGAGTTAGAGTGAATAAATAAATGAATAAGAACTTTTAGCAATTTTTTATTTAATAGCAAAAATATTTAAACTAGGTGGTTTCTTGTTATAACAGAAAATGTATTACTAATACACATGCTCAATAAATGATATCTGCCTGTCACTCTCACGCTCGGTCTCACTCTCCCTCTCACAAACACACAGTCAAGGAAACAGGAGTACTAAGATTTCACCCATAAATATTTAATAAATGTCACTTAAAAATGTACAAGTGTTTGTTATATAGACACACTCTCTTCCACAGCTGATTTCTCATCCAGCTCTCAACACAGATTAAACGTGGCACACGGAAGTAAAGCAATTTTGAATTTGTTTTATGGCTCAGTATTACAAAGTGCACTCTGCTCTCAGTAGCTGTTGTGTTTTATCCGTCTTTCATCTCAGTAACGGCTTGGTAATTTTATATTTTTTTTACTTGGCTACTCAGTTATATTTCGACAGAATGTCAAAGAAAAATTACAAACAACTTTCAGCTTTTCTTTTTGGTCAATTACTACATAGGCAGAACTAACTAACATTTGGTTAATACTCTGGATCGCAGGAAAGCTCCCCTGGTCAGGGAGAATATGAAATAATTTCAGGACAGTTAACACAAGTTAATAGTTCATATATGTTTAAAAACATTCAGAGTGAACAGTGAATAGGAGCATTGTGCTCTGTATGTACAAGAAATACAGTATCACCTCAATGCAATACCTACGGACAAAAATCTAAAAGGCCAGTTTCACTGTATATTATAAATACATCTACATCAAAAAATTATGTATGCAATCAATTAATTGCAGTTCATGTAATTTTATTTTGTATTTTAAATAATAAAAAAAAAAATTAAGAAATATAAAAAAACTAGTAGGAGAGCAAATACGATTATTCTGATGTGCAGTGGTGCTTGCACGATAAACATTTGGTTCAATCTGTTTTTAGGAATTGTGTGACATTCTGAGAACGTTTTTGTTATGGGACCACTTAGGTGGACCCATTCGCGTGAACTGGAGAACTTGGAGTTTAAAAAAAGCCCAAGTGGGCAACAAAACAGAACGAATATTAAATAATAAAAGCACTACACGCAGAGTGTTAGCCTGCCAGATTATGGTGATGCTAACCTGCATGATAGAAGCTCTCCTTAAAAGGCAAAAGTAAACAATGAGGAAGATAATAATCTGGATAAGGGCAAATAAAAGAGGCGTATATAAGTATGCAACTCAAACAATGTAGACACCTTTAAAAAACATGTGCTAAAAGCTTGTAAATATTAAATAAATAAATAAACACTGACTGTTGCCTTTAAAACTATGCGCATAAATGTAACAGTCAAACAAAAAGCAAAACAAGAAAGAAAGGGGAGACTTAGAGATGCTCGGAGTGATCATCTCAGAAGCAGGCTAAAAAATGACCCCCGCAACACTGATATGGAGACAATTGCAAGTTTATTTTACGCACACACAAAATTCAAAGGCAAAAGGTAGCTCAAAGTATTGGGAAGTAAACAAACACATGAACTACAACGCAAAATGGCAGACAGCTGTGCTCAGAGGATATGCAAGTAAGTGACTCAAGGAGGGGATCGACAACACTCTGGCTTTCGGAAGTTCTGCAAAACATGCACAAAAAAACACAAAACATGAGCAGGGGTTATTCAAAGTAAACATAAGCATAAGCAAACTTAAAATGGTGCAAGCAAAAGCTAATAATGCAAAGGCTATGAACAACTAAGCAGCAAAACCACATTAAGCGATCATAGCAAAGTTCATAGCACACAAAACAGAGCATGGCATTTGTGTTGACCCACGCGGCACTCTAACCAGAATGTTGTTTAAATATCTTCCTAGGAGAGCTGATTGCAGCTTTCCTAATTAGCTCCAGGTGAGGCTGGTAAGCCTGCGTGAAACTCAGTCAATTTGTTATTTAGCTGTCTGTGTGCATAACAGAGACGTGACAGAACTCCCCTTAAAGGGCTAACTCTGGAAGCCATTTTTATTCTCCCTGAGCCTACCGGGTCTATGAGGTGCTGGTTTCTGAGAATACCTTGAATGAAAGTCCATAAGCATGGGATCCAGAATATCTTCAGCCATGACTCAACTGTTCTCCTCTGGACTGTATCCCTTCCATGAGACCAGGTATTGGAGCTTACCCTGATGTCACAGATAGTCCAGAAGTTCCTGAACCGCATAAACAGCATCATCCTTAAATGATATGGGTGGTGCCTGATTTTCCTAAATTTTGGTTTAGGGATCTTATGTAACGGGCTTGAGTTGACTAACATGAA
>JAOUQV010000038.1:2362084-2373265 GCA_028565295.1 Aspidoras spilotus
TATTAAGCAGCCTACATTTTCAGCCAAAATGGGAAAGAAAAAGGATGTGTCGGCTGCTGAGAAGCAACAAATTGTGGCGTGTTTAGGTCAAGGCATGACTACAATCAACATTGCCAAGCCACGTCATCGTGATCATCGCACAATCAAGAAGTATGTAGCTGATTCAGATCACAAACGTGTGCGTGTTGATAAGGGAAAATTGAGGTCTCTTTCCAACAGGCAATTATGTCAGGTTACAAGAGCAGCTGCAAAAATGCCTTGTCATAGCAGCAGACAAGTTTTTGTAGCTGCTGGTGCCTCCAACATCCCACGAACAACAAGATGCAGGGTCCTTCAGAGGTTTGCAGCTGTGCGTAAGCCATCCTTTCGACCTCCTCTATCCACTGCACATAAGCAGAAACTGTATTATTCACAGATGAGTGCCGTGCAACGCTCGATGATCCAGATGGATGCAGTGGAGGATGGCTGGTTGATGGACACCCCATGCAAACAAGCCTACGGCGCCAACAAGGAGGAGGTGGAGTAATATTTGGGGCTGGAATTATGGGGAGAGAGATTGTCTGCCCCTTTAGGATCCCTGAAGGGGTAAAAATGACTTCCATAATGTATGTGGAGTTTCTTAAACAGCACTTCCTGCCATGGTTCAAGAAGAAGAACCGTGCATTCCGCAGCAAGATCATTTTCATGCATGATAATGCACCGTCTCATGCTGCAAAGAACACATCTGCATCTCTGGCTGCTATGGGCATAAAAGGGGACAAACTTATGGTGTGGCCCCCATGCTCCCCTGACCTAAACCCTATTGAGAATCTCTGGAGCATCATCAAAAGGAGTGTCTATAATGGCGGGAGGCAGTTAACATCTAAGCAACAGCTCTGGGAGGGTATTCTTTCCTCATGCAAAACAATTGAAGCAGATACCATCCAAAACCTGACAAATTCAATGGACGAGAGAGTTCAGAAGCACCTTTCGAACAAGGGGTCCTATGTGCAAATGTAACATCACCTAGAATAAAGTTTTGACTTGAAAACTTTTTGATTTCAGTTTGTAATAACCTGCTAATGCTAATAACTTCACAAAAGACATTTTTTCTGTTTTTTATAAAAATGAAAAGGTTGAAAACTCTGCTGTGCATAATAATTTGGAACATGAATTTTAAATGCATTTTGAGTGTTTAATGTTTTTAAAAATAAACTGTTATCATTGGCAGTTTGTTCAAAAACCTTTCAATTGTATCAATAGTTGATGACTGGAAAATTCATATAGGTAATTTTGGAAAATTTGAGAAAATATTATTTGCATAATAATTTGGAACACAGTGTAGTGTTTCAATTGATGGTCATGTCACACTCAGCTGTCATATAAGGTTTTGATTTGTCCACTGTACAGAAGAAGGCAACATTTTCTTTCTATGGCTATAGGTGGAGTCAGGTGTAAAGTGGTGTTTTAGGAACAGCTTTATGGGCTGTTCTTGTGTTCCAAGAGTGTTCCAAGAGTGGAGGAAGCATCAACAAATATCCAGAAGATGAGCGTTAAACCTGCAGAGGTGCTGTAGCAGTGTATATAACATCAACATAACAATGTTTTGAGTATAAGAGTAGCAGTGCATAGTGCCAGTATAAATTGCATACATTAAACACAAGGACCTTGCATCACAAACCAAGCACACATCTTTTTCCTTCGGTAAATAAATAGTTATCAGTCTGTGCCTTGTTAAAAATGCGGCATTCTGTATGAAACTTTCGTTTTTTACGAGCTGATATTTTAAGGGTCAGTAGGTACACGCTCACCTCCCACATTTACATTCAGCTGTACATAAATAAAAGAGTTTCAAAATATAAGCGGCACCGCATTTCAAACTAGTTTTCATTTACATTTCTTGTTTGTGAATGACCACACATGGGCTGGACAGGAAGCCCTAAAATGCCCAGGTCTGTTCTAGTGTCTGGCTCCAGCAGTGCTGTACGGTCTAGGTTCTGAACTAACAGGATCTATATCACACACTTTTGCTCAAGTTGACTTCTTCTTCTTCTTCTTTAATGTGCAGAAATATCTGCAGTTGACTTTGGCTCTAGAAGTCTGCATTACAGACATTTATATACATATATGTCAGCATTATTTTATATGTCATCATTATTTACTATACAAAATGTGACTCCTGCAGGCTGTTTGTACAGACTGTGACTGAAGCAGTCTTTCATGAATACATTGAGTCTAGCTGTCTGTGCAAATTTTGACTACAGAGTCTTTTCTTATCAGACTGTGGTATCTCCAACTCAAGCAGTCTCTCATGTGCAGACGGTCTGACTTCACCAGCCACTAATGTGCAGACTGTCTCTAATAGTTTCACATACACAGACTCTGACTCTAGCAGGTTTTCCAGTCAGACTCTGCCTCAAGCAGTTTCTTATGCACAGACACTGATCTAGCAATTTTCAAACTCAGACTCTGACTATAGCTGTTTCTCCTGAACAGTCTCCAGAACAGCCTTTCCTGCACAGAAACAGACTTCAACAGCCTCTACTTGATTCAGTAACTAGGTGCTGACCAAGATAATTTATAAAGATTTGAATGCCATACACATACACAGTAACAACCACCCTCCCAAAATCACACAATAAACTTATACACATTTTGTTCTTGAAGTATGAGGCAAGTCCAAATTTTATAATACAGGTGCATCTTAATATATTTGATTATTATTATCAAACGTTAATTTATTTCAGTAATTCAATACAAACATAGATTAATTACAAACACAGTGATCTATTTCAAGTGTTTATTTTTGTTTCAGTTGATGATTATGTCTTACAGCCAATGAAAACCCAAAATTATTATCTCAGAAAATTAGAATATTTAACACAAAACACCTGCAAAGTCTTCCCAAGTGTTTAAAATGGTCCCTTAGTCTGGTTCAGTAGGTTACTCAGTTATGGGAAAGACATCGGCAGTCATTGACACACTCTACAAGGAGGTTATGCCACAACCGTCATTGCTAAAGAAGCTGGCTGTTCATAGTGTGCTGTATCCAAACATATTAATGGAAGCATATTAAAAGGAAAAAGTGTGGTTGAAAAAGTTGCACAAGCAACCATGATAACCCCAGCCTTGAAAGGATCGTCAAGAAAAGGCCATTAAAATATCTGGGGGAGATTCACAAGGAGTGGACTGGTGCTGGAGTCAGTGCTTCAAGAGCCACCAGACACAGACGTATCCAGAACATGGGCTACAACTGTCACATTTCTTCTATCAAGCCACTCATGACCAAGAGACAATGCAATAAGCGTCCTACCTGGGCCAAGGAGAAAAAGAACTTGACTGTTGCGCATGGGTCCAATGTGTTGTTTTCAGATGAAAGTATATTTTGCATTTAATTTGGAAATCAAGGTCCCTGAGTCTGGAGGAACAGTGGAGAGGTGCACAATCCAAGCTGCTTGAGGTCTAGTGTGAGGTTTCCACAATCAGAATGGTTTGGGGAGTCATGTCATCTGCTGGTGTCATCTTCATGCTTCCCTCTGCCGACAAGCTTTTTGGAGATGGAAATTTCATTGTCCAGCAGGACTTGGCATCTGTCTACACTGACAAAATTCCTAATAGCTGGTTTAATATCCAGAGTATCACTCTGCTTGATAGGTCAGCAAACTCGCCTGACCTATTGTCAAGAGGAAGATGAGAGGCACCAGACCCAACAATGCAGATGAACTGAAGGCTGCTATTAAAGCAACCTGGGCTTCCATAACAGCTCAGCAGTGCCACAGGCAGATCGTCTCCATGCCATTCCACATTGATGCAACAATTCATGCAAAAGGACCCCCGACCAAGTATTAAATGCATTTACTGTACATACTTTTCAGTAGGCCAAAATATCTGCATTATAAAATAATTTTTTTTTCAGTTGGTCTAAATTTTCTCATTATCTGAGATAATGATTTTGGGTTTTCATTGGCTGTAAAAAATAATAAACAAAAATAAAAATAAACACTTGAAATAGATAACTGTGTTTGTAATGAATCTATATAATGTAAGCATTTCTCTGTTTGTATTAAATTACTGAAATAAATTAACTTTTTGATAATAATCTAATATATTGAGATGCACCTGTATAGCCGATAATGATTTGTGAATTAGAAAATATTATCACTAATATCAGATGCACAGAGTGGAGCTGGTAATATTATTCTTAAAACTATTTGTAATGTTAATGCTTATTCTAAGACTTTGATCCTATTCTGTAATGAGATCCTATTCATGTATGTAATACTTTTTAATGCCATTTAAGGCTATAGTTTTTGCTAAATCCAATTAAATTCAATTGTATTTATATAGCGCTTTTTACAATGGAACATTGTCACACAGCAGCTTGATATACAATGAAGTATACAAATATAAAATTTAAATAAGACTAATTTTTCCTTTAACAAATTTATTTTTAATAAATAACAAAAATTTTTAATAAATGTTTGCGTGATGCTTCTGTTAGATTACTACAAAGTTTATTTAGTTAGTAAAAATTAGTTTTGCTAAGTGAAATGAGTTAGCTTCTTCTAGTTCTTGAAGGTCCAAACTTTTACAGTTTGTCTTGGCAGTCTAGAGATAGAGACTCTGGCAGAGTTTTGATACTCCAAACTGTCAAACTGCCAGAATTATTTTTATGTATGTGTACAATCATTTTAAATCGCATTGACAGTATAGGATATTCTTCAACATTTGGCTTTCTGAGTGACCTTAGTAAAAACTTTAGTAAAGACTGATTACCCACAAATCCATGGGCACTGGATTGGTCCTTAGGTGGCTGTTCAGAAGCACCATTTCCATTTTCTAGCCTCCCAAATGTGGCATTGCTGTATTGCTCCAATTCTTAATATTCAATTTCACTGTGAGGGGATTTATTTTTTCCTCTCTTCTTGTTTTCTTATGCTCTTTTCTTCACTGAGCTTTTATTAAATATAATCTCTCTCTCTCTCTCTCTCTCTCTCTCGGCTTTAACTGTGCCCTCCCTTTTATGTAATTTTTGGTTTAAAAAGTCATACACCCTTGACTCTGAATCGCTCTTTGTTTCCTGCAACTTGTTAGCCGACATGTTGAACCAATATTTGATTAATTTCAGTTTTTTTTCTTTTGCCGTTAGTCTTGTGTGACATCTTGTGCATATTCTTGTGTACCCCCCCTTACACACACCTTCGCTTCAAGGTTCTCAGTTTTAGCTCCCGCTGCTATATTGCATAACTGAGTGTGTAGGCTGTAAACTGCTCAGGGTTTTATATAAAAAGAGATCCGATTCTGTAAATGAACATCGTAGCTCAGCTTAAAAATCTATCTAACTCTAACTATCTTCTCCGCTTTTAGGATTTATTATATTTATTATATAACGGTCAGTGTAGGGTCATGTTAAAATTCCCGTACTGGTGTTTGAGTAATTTTTTAGCATGTTGTGTGTTGTGGGCAATAATTCATAGCTCATGTTGATTTTGGGGTAACGTACACTAGGTAGAGCAATGAACACGAGGGCTTGGCTGATTGGGATAGTTTGGGATTTGGCAGGCATTACAGTGGGGCATCTTTCAAGCTGAACACACAAAGATTTTTATTAGGAAATCTCGAGATTAAATTCATCCTGAAATTTAACACACAATGTATAATATATACAAATATTCAATTTATAATGCAAATAACTAACCATATGTTATTTTTTAGCACAAATATATAATCAGGCAATCACATGGCTGCAGCCTAATGCATTTAGGTGTGTAGAGGTGCTGAAAAGAACTTGCTGAAGTGCATGAACATGGCATGGTTGTTTGTGCCAGATGACCTGTTCTGAGTATTTCAGAAACTGCTCATATCTCAATTCAGTTCAATTTAATTTATAAACTGCTTTTAACAATAGACATTGTCCCAAAGCAGCTTTACAGAAACATTTTATCCCAGAGGAGCAAAGCTGGTGGTGACAGTGGCAAGGAAAATCTCCCTGAGGAAGTAAGTAAGAAACCTTAAGAGGAACCAAACTCATAAGGGACCCAATCTCATTTGGGTGATACAATACAATCTTTTGGGATTGTCTCTCATAAGCATCTCTAGAGTTTAGACACCTACTGGCCACTGTATTAGGTACACCTTACTCATAAAAGGTTGGAGCCCATTTACATTTAGAACTGCCTTAATTCTCGTGGCATACTAAAACAGATGGATTTTTGCATTCCTTGGTTGTAATGAGGGGTTTTTGATTTACTGTTGCCTTTCCATTATCTGCTGCTCACTGATATTTTCTCTTTTTGGACTATTCACCATAAACCCTATAGATTGTTGTGTGTAAAAATCCCAGTAGATCAGCATTTCTAAAATACTCAGACCAGCCCTCCTGGCACCAACATCCATGTCACATTCGAAGGCACTTAAATCAACTTTCTTTCCCATTCTGTTGCTCGACCTATAAACTACATACATATGGTATCCCTGTTCTTAACTGTCCAGCAATTGACCCTAAAACTATAGAAAATCTATGGGGTACTGTGAAGATGCGATACGCCAGACCCAACAATGCAGAACAGCTCAAGGCCACTATCGGAGCAACCTTGGCTCTCATAACACCTGAGCAGTGCCACAGACTGATTGACTCCATGCATTACTGCAGTAATTCGGGCAAAAGGAGCCTCAACTAAGTATTGAGTGCTGTATATGCTGATACATTTCATGTTCATACTTTTTTAGTTGGCCAGCATTTCTAAAAATCCTTTTTTGTATTGGCTTAAAGTTATATTTTAATTTTATGAGATACTGAATATCAGTCTGTGTGTAACAAATGTGTTTCACTTTTTGAATGGAATTATGGAAATATTTCAACTTTGTTCATGATATTCTAATTTTATGACCAGCACCTGTGTGTGTGTGTGTGTGTGAAAAATGGTTTTAACGAATGGGTGATAGTAAACATGAGCATAAAACATGAACATAAAATAGTTGCGCTAACAAAGCTGAACTAGACTTCAGTCAATACATCGCCACGTAAACTAGAGAAACTGCGGAAAAAGCACGAAACATGACCATAGTCCAACAATATATATGTGTTGACCTGCAGGGCACGCTATCTAGAATGCTGTCTAAATATGTTCTCAGGAGAGCAGATTGCTTCCCCATAGGGAAATTACTCTCCGCATTTAGCACACCCAGGTGTTAACACCCAGAGCAGTGTGCTGCCCTATTGAGGCACACGGGGAGCAGTTGGGGTTTGGCACCTTGCTCAACGGCATGTTCTCTTGTTGTTTGAGTGGGTTTTCTCTGGGTACTCCAGTTTCCTCCCGCATTCTAAAGACATGCATGATAGGTTAATTAGTGTCTCTAAATTGCCTGTTAGTGTGTGATTGTGTCTGCACGCACCCTATGATGGATTGGTGCCCTGTCTAGGGTTGTTTCTGCTCTTGTACCCAGAGTTGCCGGGCCAGATTCCTCGTGACCATAAATCTAGGATTAAGTGGGTATAGAAAATGAAGGAATAAATTTGTATTTATTGTAGTGAGAGAAGATCAAATTGAAACTTTAGAAATTGAGTATATTAATAAGCACTGCAAAAATCATAAAGCAATATATTTAGTGGTCAGATCAGTTTCTAAATGTAATCTTTACTGAAAGTATTCAGGCTACAAAACATGCTCTTAAAACATAAATCAATACAGTGAGTGTCTCCAGCCATTTCTTTGGGATGCTTAAGCCCATTTAAACTGTAGGGCTGCCAATAATTTCTACTGCAGTGTTTCAGTTATTTATCCATTAATATTTTGTGAGTGCTTAGATGTGGCTTGTTAGGGTTGCAGTGGAGTCTAGTCTGAGAACAGTGGGTGTGGGGCAGGAACATACTATTAATTGCAGACCTATAGCCCCCCTCATACACTTATTTAGAGCTAGTGCAGTATAGCATGTGTGTGTTTCATCGCTTAAAAAGTTTTTTTTTTATTTAGAAGAATATTTGTGTATCATTGATTCAATAATCGATTGTAGCATGGTGGTTAATACATTGGATTGCTGGCCTGAAGGTCGTAAGTTCAAATCCCACCACATCCAAACTGCCTCTGCTGGTCCCGTGAGTAAATCCCATAACCCCCAAGTTGCAAACTGCGATAACTTCTGGAGATGACTGGATAGATAGATGGATATATAGAATGGTGGATGGCTGGTCTATTTTTATAAATGTAATCATGCTGGACGAGAATTCATGGTATGATGATGGATGGATGATAGATCATTATAAAGGTGGATGTTTGGGCTTATTTTCAAATTTAAATACTTCTGATGAGAAATGTTTATATGGATGTGTGGATGGATAGGCTATTTTTTATATTTAATAATTACCGTGTAAATAAAAAGATATTTAAATCATAATGGTGGAATGGATAAGCTTTTTTCTTATTTTAAACATCCTGGAGAAAAATGGATTGCTTGGTGTATAGATTGGGCTTGTAATAACCTGTAAGACCTGTAAATTACAAGCACTTGCTAATATTAAGAAGACAGTAAATAAAATGCTCAGGAAATGACTGCAGTAATAACAAGCTTATTAATAGATTCTAATAAAAAAGCTGTACTTCCTCCACGGGTTGTGCAGTTACCTCTCTGACTTGCTGCACTCGGCTCATTGCTGTGCATGTCTTATGTAAGCTGGGCCGAGAGAGCGTCAGCCGACCACGCTTCAAAAAAACATGAGCTATAAAAATAACCTGAAGTGCATTTTAAAAGTTATGATGAGAAGACAAACTGTTAAAACAAGCCAGAGAGAGAGAGAGAGAGAGAGAGAGAGAGAGAGAGAGAGAGAATAACCCTCCATGCTGTGCCAAATTTTTCCAGTCTTTTTGATGATGCGTGAGTGTATGTGTGAGAGCGGGAGTGTGTGTGTTGGTAGAGTAGGTGTCTCATACCGAGTGGGAATGCCTGTCATCATGTGTAGGCACCTGTTTCCATGGGAACCATCTGCCGCCACACTCAAGCTCTCTCTGTGCTGCCCACGCACAGTGTCACACTTTTCATGGAGAGAGAGAGAGAGGATGAGAGAGAGAGAAAGAGAGAAAGAAAGAAAGAAATAAAGGAAAATGTTTGGTCATCATCTGCTATGGTCTGTGCGACTGTGAGAGTGTCATCATGACCCTTAAATGACATTATTACAAGGAAACTGTTCCCAGCTGGCTGTCATTTTGGGGCAAAAATCATAATATGACATGACACATTAACACATGGGCTCTTAAGAGTTAGCCTCCAGAGTTTATCACTGTAACTAGTAAGATGAGGACAAAACTCTCATTTAATCCGAACTTACTTATAGTATGTTATTATACAACAAAACAAGGCATTGAGTGCATAAAAATACCCAATTTTGCTCACACGCCACAGTGGCTAGTGGATAGTGCTGTGGCCTCACAGCAAGAACATCCCTGATTCGAGACCCAGTGGGGCAACTTGGAAGATTTCTGTGTGGAGTTTGCATGTTCTGTCTGTGTACATGCGGGTTTTCTCTGGGTACTCTGGTTTCCTCTCACATTCCAAAGACATGCATGATATGTTTATTGTTGTCTCTAATTTGCCCGTAAGAGTGTTAATGCTTGTTTGATTGTGATAGACGTAATGCATAAGGATGGACTTAAGGTTTCCAGTGTAAATACACTGTGTGTGCCCTATGATGGACTGGCGCCCTGTCTAGGGTTTTTCCTGCTCTCACGGCCAGAGTTGCCGCGTGGGCACCAGCTTCCTCGTGACCCTGAATCTACGATTAAGCGGCTATTTACCGAGCCGTGCGACATTTCAAGCTTCAAGCTACATTTTTCACAGAATGGTGCTGAATATGGCTGTTCATGGTGTGGCATGTGGACTAATACACTGGTTTGAGATCAGAGAAACGTGCAATGGTGTTTTTGTTGGCTCTGGACATGATTTGTTCTTAGGTATGACTTTTTGCTGGTTTGGTTTGAGGCATGTGTTAGATTACAAATTCTGCTAAGACTAGCAATACTGCATGGTTAAAATGAGATCCAGTGGGAACACAGGCATGAGGGCTCCCCCTCACATAAGAATAACTCAGTTTACCAATACTCTAGTGTTCATAACCCACCAGATCTGCACTTTAAACTAAGAGGAGCTGAACTATAAGCAGAATGCTTGACTTAAACAATATGTCTTCAGTCTGGACCTAAACAATGAGACTGTATCTGAGTCCCTAACATTAATCAGAAGAATGTTCCATTACTGCGGGACTTTGTAAGAAAAAGATTCACTTTATTATTTTAAGTTAAATATTATTAGTTTTTAGTCTCATATTTTCATGAAGTCATCACTACTATATATTGGTGATGCACTTGGTCCTGAGTTTGTCTTTTTGTTAGTTAGCCTAACTATAGTACTAAATAGAAATTTAGGATTAGTCTGGAGATATATGTTGATTTACTGGCTGTTTGACACACCACTTGTTTAGAATTACATAATTTCTATTTTTTTTTCTTGTTGTTGCATATATTATTATTGTACTAGGGAGCTAATTTTCTCCCCAATTGATTTTTTTTAAAGGAGTTACTTTATCTAGAGTTATGTAGAATATCAAGGAATATCGAAGAATTTAGTTGACTGACCGAGCTTTTTAGGGTCAGACGGTGAGCAAAATAAAGTTAAATCAGCAAGGTTATTCACAAAGTTATGTGCAGAATCTGATGTAGGTGTGTGCCTGAGTGGGTATATTATGATTTGGCTCTATTTTAAATGTGATTAAATAATGGTCTGAGATAGCTTCATACTGCAGGAGTATAACTATATTTTCAATATCTAATCCATATGTTATTATTAAATCTTAACATGTGAACACCTTTATAATTTGGTCCTGTAGTATTCTGATGTACTCCTGCAGAATCTAAAATATATACAAATTCTATCCTAAGAGGGTCAAGTGGGTTATCAAGATGAATATTAAAATCCCCAAGAATTATGGCATTATCCAGAGAAACAAATAGATTAGAGACAGAGTTTGCAAATTCATAATATTGTCCCAGTGGTCTGTAAATAATAATTATTGGAATGAACTGATTTATTCTGTCCTATGCATAGTATATTAATGTAAAGAGCTTTAATTGAAGAACATTTATGTCCTAGCTTTTGCTGGCTGTGAGTTCACTATCTACATACAGTTACTGATGCAAACTTTAATTGTATATA
>JAOUQV010000038.1:2385894-2397740 GCA_028565295.1 Aspidoras spilotus
GCAGCAGTTAATGTTTTGGAAATTCATCACAGTTGCTGTGTGATGAAGACATATATTTCATGTATATTTCATGTATGTATATATTCGTAGGCGTATCTTATTAGGGTTGTGTATCCTTGGTTGTGTTTCTTGAACCTAGTGCAGGTTTTGATAACATTTATTATAATATTCTCCTTCATGGAGAGAATGACGAGTGAAGGGAACGGCTCTCTCGTGATTTGATTTTATTTTTCTAGAAGTTTTAAGAATGTATGTATAAAAGGAGACGTCTCTAAGCTCAACAATGTAAAGTTTGGTGTCCTACAAGTTTCTTTTTTACATCACCTTAATAAGTTGAGGAATTTCGAAGTGAATGTTAAATAACTTTCTTCTTCTTAACTTTGTAAAACAGACGTAGATGTTCTTGGACCATAGGTGGCAAGAAACAAGCTTTTAGTGGTAACATTGTATTGTAGTTCAGTCACTTCCTGTGAAGCAGTAAAAGATCTTGGTGTGATCATTGACTCTATTCTTTCATTTGAAGCTCATGTACAAGAAGGTAATATTATCTTCTTTCTTTCACCACAGAAATTTATATGTTGATAAAATTAAGAAATACACTCACTGGTCACTACATTATTTACACCTTGCTAGTAAACGTTTAAACCCCTTTTTACCTTCATAACTGCCTTAATTCTTCCTGGCAAACATTTAACAGAGGTGCTATTCTGTATTATTTAGGTGTAACGAGCAGTTATTTGAGTTACTGTTTCTATCTCAAATGAATTTGCCCATTTTCCTCACATGTGTTTTTGTCCACACAACCATCGTTTACTGGATATTTTCTCTTTTTTGGACCATTCTCTGTAAAATTAGAGATAGTTTTGTATGAAAATCCCAGAAGTTAAGCATTTTCTGAAATAATCAGTTTGTTAAGAATTACATTTTGATATCTATCCATGTGTGTGAGCTGGTTTTTAGGTGTGAGCGGCATGCAGGAGAAGAGAATGACCACACACACAATAGATGTATAATGATAGCATCTTCTGATTTAAAGAAAATTGACAGGGTGTTTTATAGTTGACGATTATCAATTACATAATTTCAATGTCAGAAAAATGAGTCACTGCTTTCATAGATAGAGATACCTATTGGTATCTATTTCTCATAATGTCCCTCTAAAAAAGATGTGTTTATATTATCAAGAAAGAAATCTAGGGCTTTTTTGGGAAATATGTTTTCATGCTATTGATTAAGACTTGTGCCAAGGCTATCAGACCAGAATGACGTATAAATATTATGTCACGGTGCTGCTGTTAATAAGCGGTAATGGCATTACTGGGATTGAAAACCTCCCTGAAGTTGACCTTGGTCTGCTTACCTTTGAGCAGCATGGAGACGGGTATATAAGGTCACAGATACCAATAAATAACGTGTGTCACTCTAATTGTCATGAACGTATTCTGCTCCTCCCACCATGAGAGCATGGTTAGTTTTACTATAGGAAATCCTGGTCATATAACTATGACACCATCCAGATTATACCTCTCGACCTCTCTGTAAATCTTTGAGAGCTCCATCAGCCCCACTTGTAGCTATCAGAGGGCATGTTCTTCCTTGGCATAGACAGACTGCTTGCGTTTTATATTCTCAGAAGCTACATGCTAATCTGTGCATACAAGGAATACCTGCAGTGTATGGTTTCTTGCTGTCCTGTGTTTACCCTTAACAAGAGGAATTGCTAGGTTAAGCTTTGATACATTGATAGGAATATTCTTCCATTTGTGGTGCAATATTTTTTTACTGGCAGGCAATTGAGAAATACTTAACGAGACAAAAAGCTTGTGGGCTTCAGTCGATACCTGTACAGAGAGCATGATTTTTGTCCATGTTATGTTTGTTGGTAGGATATCAGAAGTAAGAGCAGACATCGCGATCCAGGACTACTATTCATTGGATTAAAAAAAATATGAATATAATTAAAATGATTAAAAAAGAGAATTATTGCATATTTTCATTTCAGCGCCAATGGATATTAAGAGCAGGGTTATATCAACCACAAGCTTACATTCAAACACAAGGGTGGATTTGGGATCACCAATCACATACCATGAAGTTTTTTGGACTGTGGGTGGAAGCTAGAGGAAATCAACACAGACACCGGGAGAACATGCAAACCACACATAATAATCCCAGTTTGTCCCACCCAGTGATCGGAAGATGAATTTCCTATCGGTTTACATTTAAATTTCCCCAGTAGATTCTGAAAGTGTTTAAAGGTTGTATTTATTCTACGAGGACTGGTGGCAACTCTTCCATGTGCACCATGGTAGAAAAATGCCCTGTAGATTGGAAAAAGAGACATTTGTCTTCCTTTACACAGAGCAAATTGTTTTATTTACTTCTATGATGCAAGTAAATTAATAAGTATCTTCTAGAGCATGTTTTGCATGCTGGTGGTGCCCCATGTCATGGAATATGTGCCCTTCCCTCAAACAGCCTAAGGCTGCCAGTTCCTACAAACACATTTTTATATTCACGGTGTTTGCATCAGTCCAGCTGTATGTGTTATTACATGTACCTAAGAAATATTATGATTCCTATATCTTTTAAAATACAATGTTGCTCCAATGTTACATAACAATCTACAAAAATTCTAATAAAACATATATTAAGATCACATAGGACAAGTTTAGATGAATTGAATGCACTTATATGTTTTTTGTAATGTGGCATGAATTGTCTCTTTTAGGAGGGTACTACTTGACAAGCATCTATGCTAGCCTGTGCCTAATACAAAGCCAACCTGGTATCACATGTCCTGGTGGTTTAACTAGTGAGGCCCAGGAGAATCTGAGAGAATGGAGCAAGAGACGATCCCAGGAGGCCAAGCTTCATAAAGAGAGCCAGCTGAATCAGGTTTAAAAATTAGACACTCACACACGTTTTACAACTGGTTTTCTAACATCTTTAAAACAATTTTGAATATATGCATTATTAATTAATCCTTGAGTAATTGAGTAAGTCCCGATGTACCTCACAATCAGGTGTGAATGGTTGTCCGGTTTTATTAACATTTAGTAACACGCATATTAATTTTTGGCAAATGTTTTATGCCGAATGCCCTTCCTGAAGCAACCCTCACCATTTATCCGGCTTGTGCTCTTTAATGGCTGGTTTCTTGTGCTCTCTAATGGCTGGTTTAAAATGACAGGAACAATGTGTAACAAAAGGGTTGCATCAAAAGTGAAAGGAAAGGTTTATAAGAGAGTAGTGAGACCAGCCTTGTTGTATGGTTTGGAGACAGTGGCACTGACTAAGAGAAAGGAAGCAGAGCTGAAAGTGGCAGAACGTAAGATGTTGAGGTTCTCATTAGGAGTTACCAGGATGGACAGGATTAGGAATGGGAACATCAGAGGGACAGCACAGGTTGAAAAATTGAGAGACAAAGTTAGAGAGGGCTAATTGAATTGGTTTGGACATGTGTAGAGGAGGGACAGTGGATATATTGGTAGGAGGATGGAGCTGCCAGGCAGGAGGCAGAGAGAAAGACCAAAGCGGAGATATATAGATCAATGTAGACATGCAGGTAGTTAGAGTAAAAGCAGAAGATGCAGAGGACAGAGTGAGGTGGAAAAGGTAGACACGGTGTGGCGACCCCTGATAAAAGGGAGAGGCAGAAAGAAGAATAAGATATCTAGCAAAGTCTGATCTTCACAACACATTTGTGGAACTGTATGATGACATGAACAAAGGAGATTTCTCAGTATGTCATAATAAGAATTGTTGATGCTGATGAAGCTGGAAAGGTTACAAAGCCATCTCTAAATAGTTTTGACTGCACAGATCTACAATGTGATAGAATGTTTACAAATATTAATAATGTATAGATATTCAAGACCATTATTACCCTTCTAGGAGCAAAATGTAAAACACTCTACGAGAGCAAAAGAAACCAAGTCAAGGTTATACCTTAGTCCATTAGAAATATTGTGGAAGTGAGCAGTTAAACCCACCAACATATGAGGTGAAGGTGTTTTGTACATCATTTCAAGACACGGCTTCGGTTTTATTCAGTGTTATGTTAATACACAGCTCCCTTTCAGCATTTGTCAGCCTGCTCTGTATAAGATAGCAGTCTGATTAACCATGAGCTTTTTGTGTTTTCATTCACCTGAAGAGTTTCATCTGTCCACATTTCTGTACTTTTCCGACTTTTAGTTACTGCTGCATATCTCCAGCCCCCATCTCTTACCACCCCCGCATCTATGTTTTTTTTTTTTTGCAAAACACAGTGAACCCACTCCTTGACAGTCACCCAAACAGTCCACACCGGCATGGATTATGATTAACTATGAAAATCCGACAGCAGACAAGACACTCCAGCAATGCAATAAATAATACAAGAGGATAAGGAGAGAACATATTTTACTTTACACACACAGACATACACACACAGACACACACAAACAAAAACATACTTAAATGCTATATATTGCGTAGTGTTCGTTTTCTTTTTGACATCATGACATGTTGCTTTGTTGTACAAATGCCATAAATCTGGGTATTAGTAACAATCCTTTGTGTGTGTGTCGGTGTGTGTACAGAGGTTTGTGCGTATTCTTTTTCAGAACACTGAATGCTGTGCATCCCGAACTCTCCACTGGAAAGCAGGCGAGTGTGTGGAAGCATTAACCCAAACCTGTGCAGAGGTTTTTGCCATAAACGAGCCACAGCATTATTGTCTCTTCTGGAGGAATGGGGTTGAGATGCATCCTGTTCCTTTACAAACACAGCCCCATGATCTGGGTGTCCCCACCCTTTCCTACCTCCGCAAAGACCATGACTTCAGCAAGATGCGCAGGCTGACCAGAGGCGGCGCTGTGGATCTCGAGGAGTCTGCATGTGAGGAGTAAAGATTTTGATCTCGAGTGATTTACTATGAGGGACCATGATGTAAGTTTGTGTGTGTGTATGTGATGTTTACTCGATTGCTTTACATATTTACTGATGATCAATAATGTTGCATTTCAGTGCAGAGTGAACAAAGAAAGAGTGAAACATGTTTGGAGTTAACCCATTAACAAGTTAATGGACAGTGATTTGGTAATAATGCTTAAAGCAATAGTTGCCAATAAAGGGATAAAGAACTCAGGGACGTGCAGTCGGGACGGCAGGTGAGGCTCATGTTGTAAGCATAACATTTTAGTCATGGTAGGCAATGTGGTGAATATTATTATGGTAATTAGCTCAGTCCTCTCTGCTCTCTCCCTCCCACTTTTGCTTCTGTATCCTGCATACTCTGCACTTAGTTACTGTTGTATTATTTATGTTAATAGCTCCATAATGGCATGTTAATCTTGTATTGTTATTTTGTTTTACCGCGCCACAATTTTGACATTGTGACTGGCAAGGAATAAATCCGAGGAACATAAACAATTTTTAGCTTTTCGTTTTGGAAATGCAATATATGCATGTGTAATAATTTTGTTATTATCCTGTATTTCAGGAAAACTACATCTTTCTTCCAATGTTCATAAAAGTATTTTTTTAATTGCTTGACAGTTGTAATAATAGTAACACACTGATAGTCCACTGATTTGTTGTATAATTGTAATTTTGTATGCTTCCGATCATTCAAACCAGACAGAATTGACTGAGAGAGCCTTGATGTGATACAGCCTTGAGATGAGCTCACATCAAATTTCAAAATACCTCATAAACTGCACTGAAAATACATGAAGTGAGTACCTCTGCCTCACGGAAGGGGTGTGTGTGTGTCCATTTGTTTATGCTTGTATTGATAATTTCTGGCTACATAGAGGTAGCACATGAAATGCTATCTAAAATATCATGTGAAAAAATTAAAGATTTTATATCAAAGTTTATCAAAACTGAGCCAGTGGAGCTAAAAGTATTCTTCATTATTTATACTCTTTCTAATCAGTTGGATAAAACAAGTTAATCATTCAAAATAATGACTAAAAATCAGTGCTTATATTTCTGTTTTGAATGAGTAGACATTGTAATTGCGACGGAAAATTGAGTTCAGAAAGGTTCCGAATAAATGTGCTCTTTTCAGCCCCAGGTTACTAATGGCTTGGCTTTCTCCAGCTAAGCGCTTTACCAACTATGTATGTGGACTTAACTAAATGAAATCTATTTATTAATTTTATTTTATGTAATTATTCATTTTAGCTACTCTACTAAATTCATATATTTTTAAATCTTTATTTGAAAGTATGATTGCCTCACCAGCCACTAGCCTCACCGCACGTCACTGCAGAAGCTAGACAGTTTCTTTGCTTTAGATTTACCTTTCACAGAAAATATGAATGAAGTGGTTGCCAAGTTTCTCTGCTGAATTTAAATACCAAAGTGTTGAACATGAATCCTGTATACAGCATCGTTTTTTAACAGGTGGATGAATAAATAAATATATATGTACAGAGCATCTGGAAAGTATTAACAGTGCTTCATTTCAGCCTTATTCCAAAATGGATTAAATTAATGTTTCCCTCTAAATTATTGACACTATACCCTATAACCTTAGTTTGAATATTTTCCAAATTTATTAAAATAAATAAATAAATAAATAAAAAGAATCACATGTACATAAAAATTCACAGCCTTTGCTCAGCTTTGGGAGGTATAAAAGCCTCAAGTATTATGCTAGTTTTTGGGCAGTTTCTCCCATTCGTCTTTGAAAAAACTCTTAAGATTCATCAGGTTAAATAGAGTGCATTGGTGCACAGCTATTGTCAAGTTCTCTCCTGAGATGTTCAATAAGGTTCAGTCTGTGTTCTGGCTCGGCCACTCAAGATCATTTAGAATTGGTCGCAAGGCCACTTTATTGTTTTTTCAGCTATGTTTAGTTTTAGGTTTAGGTCCAGAGCGCTCTCGTTCAGGATTTCTTCAATGATCTCTCTGTACATTGCTTCATTCATCTTTCCTTCACCCTGACAAGTTTCGCAGTTCCTGCTGTCGAAAAACCACCCCACAGCATGATGCTGCCACTACTTTGCTTCACTGTAGGGATGGTGCTTGGTTTCCTCCACACACGACACTTTGCATTCAGGTCAAAGAGTTTAATTTTTGTTTCATCAGCCCCGAGACTTTTGTTTATTGTGGTCTGAGAGTTCTTTATGTGCCTTTGTGGCAAACTACAAGTAATTTGTTTTTTACCTTTAACTGAGGAGTGGCTTCCATCTGGCCACTCTGCCATACAGGCCTGATTGGTGGAATTAAGCAGAAATTGTTTTCATGGAAGGTTTTCCTCTCACCACACAACAATGCTGTCAAAGCTCTGTCATTGTGACCCTTGTGTTCTTGGTCACCTCTCTGATTAAGGCCCTTCAGCCCTAATCACAGATTTGCCTTCCATTTATGAATGATGGAAGCCACTGTACGCATTGGGACTTACTGCAAATAAAACAAACATTTTTACTTTGTCATCATGGGGTATTGTGCATAGACTTTTGCAGAAAACATGAATTAAATCCATTTTGGAATAAAGCTGTAACATAACAAAAAGTGAAGCGCTGTGAATACTTTCAGGATTCACTGTATATTATGTACATTTACATGTACGCATCTGAGATGCCTGAAATGTCAGTATTCTGTAGAGTCAGTAAAACTTTTATTGCAGTGATTTAATAAATAATAAACATATATAAGGGGTAATAAAGAATTTCTAATCCTGTAAATAGATATAGATCCAGTGTTGTGAGGTTTGAGGTCCTTTTCATCAGTATAGTGTAAAACTGTACTGTATTTGATTACCTTTATTCTCTATTTTGCTCAGTAACAGTGGTGTCCAGTGCATACTGTAGATAAATTTTTTGTCCCCCCAACCATTTTGATTGGTTGCCACCCTTCGTCAAATATGCGTCCTATTGCAAACAAGAAAACATACAGCAGTGTTTTGAATTGGTTATGTTTTTATTTTAATGACTTTTATTTTTAGTAATAAAAAATGTATGTATATAATGTTTTAAATACAGTTGTTTTTTAAATATTTTCTGAAGGGTTAGAAGGGCCAGACTATACACCACTGTTAAGTACCGAATAAATGAAATAACGTAAACTTTACAGACCTGGATAAATATGTTACATTGCATTTATTAATCAATTGTATATGATTTATGTAAATAATCTTTAAGATTATACTGCTGAAATATTGTCATAGTGAATATTTCAAGTCATTGAAAATGTTGCAGGACTGTGCAGTTGTACCAGGTTGCATTTGCTGAATGGGCTTTAATGGTAACACCGCATGGCGTTTTACGTGATTGCATGCACATGCTTAATTAATTGGCTGTGTGAACTGACCGTTTTATCCTATTTTACCGGATATCATTCAGATGCTGAAATTTGTTAAACATTATTGCCATTATGTATTTGTATGAATGTATTCTACTTAAGACTTCATTTAATTTTATTGTGGAATATTTCAAGTGTTAATAGACTTTATATTTGGAATGATGTGTTTGAAATTTGTGATCCCTGCATGCAGCCAGTTATAATGAGGTGCTGCCATAGTCATATGCGCATGTTTAAATTAGCTAAAGAGCAAATCATAGCTTATATCCACTAATTGCACTGGTGCTGTATTTTTCTTCAGTAATTTACATCATAAAATAAATCTTTGTGGATGCTCAGAGTTAAAGAACTGTTTATTTTACTTTATTTGTTCCTGACCACCCAGGCTGGTTTGTAAAATATTGAATGCCACATTCCATTGTAATCCATTGTATAGTCCATCAACTCAGCTGAGCAAATAGGCCATGACTGGAATAGAGGAAGGTGATGGGTTACTCAGAATAAGTATTAAAAATGCCTTGGTATGCTGCTGGATCTCAGAATCACAATGCACAAAACGATGTCATTCACTTTTATAGTGAATTAATAATATTGTCATTAAGGAAAACTCTGTAATATGTAAATTATGCAAGTGATTGCCTTTAAATATTTAAATCATAGGGAATGCACTGGAAGTGACAAATGAGGCAAATTCACAAAAACCCAAATTATTTAAAATTAAAGTCTGCTGTGGGTGGCACGGTGGCACAGAGTATAGTGCTATGGCCTCACAGCAAGAAAATCCTGGGTTCGAGCCCTGGGTGGGGCGAATCAGAATTTTTTGTGTGGAGTTTGCATGTTCTCCCTGTGTTTGCGTAGGTTTTCTCCGGTTTCCTCCCGCATTCCAAAGACATGCATAGTAGGTTATTTGGTGTCTCTAAATTTCCAGTGTGTGTGTAATAGTGTGGTTGGATGAATTGACACCCTGTCTAGGGTTGTTCCAGCCCTTACGCCCATGGTTAGCGGGTGGGCACCGGCTTCCCCGTGACCCTAAAACTAGGATTAAGTGGGTATATAAAACGTATGAATAAAATCTGCTGAAAAACCAAGTGACCCGAACTAAACATGTTGCATCCTCATCCATAAACTGCAGTATTTTTGTAATTTTATTTTGAATCGCAGCAGAATCTACTAAAACCTTTTAAGTAATCCAACAAAACTTTTATCTTTTAAATAATGTTTACTTAAACTTGAACAAATTCTTGGTTAACAGTGTACATGTATATCATTTTGTATGAAAAAAGGCAGTGTCTACTGTTGCAATATTTTCAAAAATGCCTGAAAGAGTTGCATCATTAAGGAGCGTCTTGCAATTTCTGCTGAATAATCTTTCCAACACCACCATCCAACCCCACAGACACTCTTGAAATGCCTTTTGAGGAGTGGGTCTGTTCAGGCTGAGCATGGATATAAATTTTAGAATGGAATATGTACTCAAGGTACAATATCTATGAAATAATAAGCAAGGATATTCATTAGGCTGGGTTCTAAGTTTATTGCAGTTACAGTGGCTTGCAAAAGTATTCATACCCCTTTCCCTAATTTTGTCACATTACAACCACAAACATAAATATATTTCATGTGAAAGACCAACACAAAGTGGTATACAATTGTGACGTGTCAAGAAAATTATACATGATTCAAAATACAGCTGTAAGTCTTTTAGGGTTTGTCTCCATAAGCTTTGCACATCTAGTGACATTTCTGCCCATTCTTCTTCAAAAAACAGCTCAAGCTCAGTCAGATTAGATATAGAGCGTTTGTGAACAACAATTTTTATCCCAAGTCACCTCTTGGGTGCATCTCTGATCTGTTCTCTCCTTGTTCAGCCTGTAAGTTTAGGTGGACGGCCTTGTCCTGGTAGGTTTACAGTTGTGCCATACTCTTTCCATTTCTGTGAGATGTTTAAAGCTTGGGAAATCCATTTATAACCTAAGCCTGCTTTAAACTTCTCCACAACCTTATTACTTACTTGTCTGGTGTGTTCTTTGAAATACGGAGCAGCTGTATTTGTACTGAGACTAGAGTACACACAGGTGGACTCTTTTTAGTCATTAGCATTCATCAGGCAACTTCTGAATACTATTGGTTGCATTTAGAGAAAAGGGGGCTAAATAGTTTTGCACACTGCACATTTCAGTTTTTTATTTCTTTTTATTTGTCTTTTATATTAAATTCCAATTAAATATATTTATGTTTGTTATTGTAATGTGACAAAATATGGAAAGGTTTAAGGGGTATGAATATTTTGCAAAACACTGTATGAGTGAAATAAAAGAGTAAAAGGATGAGTGGTATAAGTAGGCAGAAAACTAAATGATCTCTTTTCAGAGTTCAAGGCAGGAGCATCCCTACACAGGACACCACTTCATCTGATAGCAGATACACTCTTACTAAAGTCAATTTAGAAACACCCATTTTCCTTGCAAACTGCATACAGAAAGGACCCATGATGCCCCACCATAGGCAATAGCAGTACCCACCATGCCACTGTGCCTCAACCATCCTTTATTCTTGTGCTCCAATGCAATATAGTTAAACTACTATAACATACAATTTTACAATAATAATGTGTGAAATAGTAGAAAAATCAAAGAGTTTAGAAAATTCAGGTCAGTTTAGACCAATTCATAGTCATAGTCAAAATTGCACATTTCACTTTATCCTTATTATGCTTTATATCATCTGTGTGATTTAGTTAATTTATTTGTGTCATGGCAGTGGTTGTGTATAAATGTGTTTTTAATTTTTTTCAAATTTTTCCTCCAACGAGCTTGTCGAGCACTTTCAAGCCTTTTTCCTCATACTCAGCTCTGGACAACCAGAACGACTCTTTATCTTTCATGATGTTGGCCAGCACGGCTCCGCCCATAAACACCATGTGCTTTCGGCGAGGGGGGTCCTCAATGCGGATCTTAAACCTCTGCGGAAAGAGAAAGAGAGAAGGTAATAAGTAAGAGAGTAACGAAGGGAGTGTTAAGGGGTTTGATTACATACCCTGAACATGGATGGAATATCCTTTGATAAGCAACGTTTTTTGCCTTAATAATGATGTGTGCTTTAAATAGCTGCCTAGCATTGGCCTTGTTCTTATGAAGTGACATTGTGATTCCCTCATATGCAGTTCAATGCATATGACAAACCATGTCAATTAGTTTCTTAGTGCTTGAAAAGCACCATATTGATATTCCTCATATTGTTCTCTTCATAATAATATCTTCATAATATTCTTCCACACATTTAGGCAAAAAATGCAGCCTGAACCACTTAAGAACTGATGCATACAGGGGTTAGACAATGAAACTGAAACACTTGGTTTTAGACCACAATCATTTATTAGTATGGTGTAGGGCGTCCTTCTGCGGCCAATACAGCGTCAATTCGTCTTGGGAATGACTCATACAAGTCTTGCACAGTGGTCAGAAAGACTTTAAGCCATTCTTCTTGCAGGATAGTGGCCAGGTCACTACGTGATGCTGGTGGAGGAAAACGTTTCCTGACTTGCT